>JAQZBX010040669.1:0-22608 GCA_029593785.1 Cabassous unicinctus | reverse complement strand
AAAAAAAAAAAAATCCAATAGAGAATCAACAAAAGCGAAAGTTGGTTCTTTGTGAAGATCAACAAACCCTTAGCTAGACTGACAAAGAAAAAAAGGGAGAAGATGCAAATAAATACAATTAGAAGGGATACCTCTACATGCCCCCACACTACTGGACACCGAGAAATTTCACCAAGGTGGAAGGTCCCTGTATTTTTGAGGGCTGTATCTCCCATCCTCTCTCACACAAATGCTTTACCAACAAGTCTAGAGTAGTTGCTACTTCTTGCTCATTAGGTCCAATCAGTGATATTGTCAACATAATGGACCAGTGTGATGTCCTGTGGGAGGGAAAGATAATCAAAGTCCCTGTGGACAATATTATGACCTAGAGCTGAAGAGTTGATATATCCCTGAGGCAGGACAGTGAAGGTATATTTCTTGCCTTGCCAGCTGAAAGCAAACTGTTTCTGGTGATCCTTACTAATGGCAACTGAGAAAAAAGCATTTGCCAGATCAACAGCTGCATACCAGGTACCAGGAGAAGTGTTGATTTCCTCAAGCAATGATACCACATCTGGGAGAGCAGCTGCAATCGGAGTCACCACCTGGTTAAGTGTATGACAATCCACTGTCATCCTCCAAGATCCATCTGTTTTCTGTACAGGCCAAATAAGAAAGTTGAATGGGGATGTGATAGAAATCACCACCCCTGAATCCTTCAAATCCTTGATGGTATCACTGATCTCTGCAATCCCTCCAGGAATCCGGTATTGCTTTTGGTTTACTATCTTGCTAGGTAGGGGCAGTTCTAGTGGCTTCCACTTGGCCTTTCCTACCACAATACACCTCATTCCACAAGTCAGGGAAGCAATGTCGGAATTCTGCCAATTGCTGAGTATGTCTATTCCAACTATGCATTCTGGAACCGAGGAAAGCACCACAGAATGAGTCCGGGGACCTGCTGGACCCACTGTGAGATAGACCTGAGCTAAAACCCCATAAGCCCCTACTGACTGGTGGACTGCAGTGACGTTTTGGGTCTCCTGGAATTAATGTCACTTCTGAGCCAGTGTCTAATAATCCCTGAAATGTCTAATCATTTCCTTTTCCCCAATGCATGGTTACCCTGGTAAATAGCCATAGGTCTCTTTGGGGAAAGTTGGAGGAAGATTAACAGCATAAATTTTTGGCAGTGTAACAGGATCCTTCCCCAAGGGGACCTGGCCTTCCCTTCATTCAAGGGGCTCTGGGTCTGTAAATTGTCTCAAGTCTGGGAATTGATTAATGGGCTGTGACTCTCTGTTTCTATAATTCACATTAGGGTTTTGTTCACTCAAACTAGAACTCTTCTGCTTGTACAGATCAAGTAGGAATTTAGTAGACTACCCAACTCTTTTACTTCTAAGCGTCCCATGATCTATTAGCCAACGCCATAGGTCTATGTGACTCAGACTCTTGGTTGCAGCTTTGAATCTACCTTTCATTGTGGTAACAACACCCACCTTGTCTTTGGCTATTAAGTGCTGCTACTTGGCTTCTGCCAGCTTGGGATCCAGTCATCCCCACAGTGTTTAAGGATTCTAGTTCCGTGGCAGCAGTTTCCACAGTAATATCTGACCTACAGATAAGATCAACCACAGAGCTCTTCAGGGAAGATGGAGTTAATCTCACAAATTTATTCCTCACAGTCCTGGTGAAAGTTGTATCATCTGGACATTCCTGGGGTGGGTGGGCAGGTCTTAAATGGTAAATCCATTCTGCATTCCAATCTCTCTAAGCCTTTGAATCCCCTCGTCTTCAGTATACCATTATAGAGACATTGTAGGCCATCACTTGGTCAATGTTTCAGCCAGCCACCTGAACAAACCATTAGAGCCCTTTCTAACCGCTTGAGCTACAATATTGAATCCAGAGTCTCTGCTTAGTGGGTCCATATCAATACATTCAGCCTAATCCAACTTTACTTTTCTTCCACCATTATCCCATAAGCTTAATCCACTCCCACACAAATTCTCCAATTTCTATCTATATAAATTGGAAAACTCATGCAGTTCTTTTGGAGTATAACATACTTCCTCATGGATCACACTTTGTAGTTCATCTTTGGACACTTGTTGTGACTTTAGTCTAGTTGCTAGTTATAGATCTGGAAGAGAATATGGGTGGTGGGAGTGGGTAAGGAGAAGCATTAGAAGTGTCTTGAAAGCCAATTACCTCAGGGCATTCCCCAGCAGTTTCATCTGGTGAGACAGGATTGATCTCTTCAGGTCAGGGTTGGACGGCAGACTCCTCAGGGCAGGGTGAAGGTGAGTGATTGTCTCCTCAGGGCAGGGAGAATATCAGAACTGCTTGGGGCAGGCTGGAGTTTGGGTGATGCAAGCTTGACATTGGGTAGTCTTCTCAGGGCAGACTATCACAGGTTTATCTGGCATCTCAGCATTTAGGGTTTCAGTGTCCCCACTGCCATCATTATCAATCCATATGACTCCATCCCAAACCTCAGGATTCCACGCCTTTCCAATCAATGCCCTCACTTTAACAGAAGACACCCTGCAAGGTTGAGCTTTTAGTTTCTGTTGTAACTCTGCTACTCATACAATGAGACTCTGAGTCTGGTTTTCAGACATCTCAAGTCTGCAGCAGCATGAAACAAGATTTTCTTTCAGAGCACACACAGAAACTTTCATATCACTCATGTGGTGCTTAAGTTCCAAATTTGAAGACTTCAGCTCATCCCTTTCTTTTGTAACTGTATCCAGCATTTTAGGAACAGCCAGCCAACATCATTGTAACTTTTAACTCCATAAAACTCTGTTAAGGTGTTAAAAACACTCTCACCCAGAT
The DNA here is from genome assembly GCA_029593785.1 of Cabassous unicinctus. Classification (NCBI taxonomy): domain Eukaryota; kingdom Metazoa; phylum Chordata; class Mammalia; order Cingulata; family Chlamyphoridae; genus Cabassous; species Cabassous unicinctus. The sequence continues at coordinate 19,782 of JAQZBX010040669.1, read as the reverse complement.
CCTTGCCTCTTATAAGCATGGAAGTAGTTTTATCTAGTGGTGATATTTTGCGTATCTCTATTGCCAACTCATGCCATGGACTGTAAGTGGCCTCTTGATTATTAGATTTTAGTGCCCTTAAATCTCATCAGAGTAGAGAGCCAATTTCAAAACTCCCAGAACCAATTCAGAAATCCTATTTTTAAGATTCTGTTCTCAAGAACCACTCCTGGTACCAAGCTGTATTTACCAGTGTTCTCTAGGGAAACAAAACTGACAGGAGATATTTGTAAATAGCATGAGATTTTATAAAATTTTCTCACATGACCATGGGGATGCATAAGTCCAAATTCCATAAGGCAGGTTGCAAGACTCTGATGAAAGCCCTTTTTGAGTTCTCCAGGAGACACTAGCTATCTAAAGTAGAGATGGGAAATCTCTCTCTGAATGCTGAAATCACTTCTCCTTTTAAGGCCTTCAATTGACTGAATGAGATGCCACTCATTGCTGATGGCCATTCTGCAGTTGATTGTAGAGTAACCAGCCATCTATGCAATCAACTCCTTGTATTACAATTAACCCAGTGCTTGCTTGACCAAACAACTGGGCACAATTACCTGGCTGAGTTGACACATTAGCTTAACCATCACATATGGCTAAATTTTCTCTTAGACTACAAAAAATCACCTGTTGTAAGTATACAATTCAATGATTTTTATTAAATTTATAGAGTTGCACCACCAGCACCACAATCTTATTTTCAAACATTTCCATCACTCCAGAAATGTTCCCTTTTGTCCATTTGTAGTCAATCCCTGCCTCTACCTCCAGGCGCAGGCAACTACTAATGTGCTGTCTCCATAGATTTACTGTTTCTAGACATTTCATATAAATGGACTCATGCAATAGGAAATCTTTGCATCTGACTTCTTTCACTAAGCATAATGTTCCTGGCGTCCATCCACTTTGTAGGATGTATCAGTACTTTGTTCCTTTTTGTTGATGACTAGTATTCCACTGTATGGGTAGACCACTTTTTATTCATCCATTCACCAGTCATTGGACATTTGGATGGCTTCCACTCTTTGGGGAATAATATCGCTATGAATATTCACATACAAGTCTGTGTGTGGGCATAGTTTTCATTTCTCTTGGGCATATACTTCAGTGTGAAATTGCTGCCTTAAGTGGGTTAAACATTTTGAGAAACTGCCAAATTGTTTTCCAAAGTGGCTGTACCATCCATTCCTACCTGCAATGAAAGCAGCTTCTCATTTTGTCATATCCTTGCCAACACTAATTATGTATGTCTCTTTGATTGTAGCCATTCTTGTGGGTGTAAAGTGGTATGCAATGATTTTAATTCACATTATTCTATCACTAATGATGTTGGACCATCTTTTCATGGGTTTATTAACCATTTGTACATCTTTGGTGAAATAGCTATTCATACTTTTTGCTCATTTTTAATTGGGTTGTTTGTCCTCTTCTTATTGAGCTGTAAAATTTTTATCCTGGTTGCAAATCCCTTACCAGATATATATGTAAATATTTTCTCCCGGTCTGTAGCTTATCTTTTCATTTTCTTAATGGTGTCTTTTGAGTTAATTTTTATGTATGTTGTGAGATAAGGGTCTAAATTTATCTTTGTTGCCTGTGGATAGTCAAATGTCCCAGGTCCATTTCTTGAAAGGCATAACCTTTCCCCATTGATCAGCCGTGGCAACTTTGTTGAAAATTGAGTGAACATAAATGTGAGCATTTATTTCTGAACTCCTAATTCTATTCCATTGATCATTGTGTCTTTCCTTATACCAGCAATACATTGCCTGATTACTGTAGCCTTATACGAATTTTTTTATCTGGTAGTATAAGTCCTCCAACTTTGCTCCTCTTTTTCAAAATTGTTTTGGCTATTCTGAATCCTTTGTATTTCCAAGTAAACTTTAGAGTCACCTTGTCAATTTCTACCAAAAAAAAAAAAAGAGCCTGCATGGATTTTTATAGGGATTGCTTTGACTTTATAAATCAATTTAGGGAGAATTGCAATCTTGACACCAGAGAGTCTGTCAACCCATGAATCTGGAAGTCTTCTCCAATGATTTAGATTCTCTTTAATTTTTCTCAACCATGTTTTACAGTTTACAGTGCAAAAGCCTTGCACTTCTTTTGATACATTTAATCCTAAGTGCTTTATTCTTTTTGATGCTGTAGTGAATGGAATTATTTTCCTAATTCCATTTTCTGACATTTTGTTGCTAGTATATAAAAATTGGTTTTTGTATTTTGACCTTGTATCTAGCAACCTTGCTAAACTCATTTATTAGATTTAGTTGTTTCTGTGGATTCCTTAAGATTTTCTATCATGTACAAATATAGTTTTGCTGCTTCTTTTCCAGTCTAGATGCATTTTCTTTCCTTATTTCATTGGCTCTGACCTCCAGTAAGTGTTCAATACAAACGGGTAGTGTAGACGTTCTTGTCTTGTTCCCAATCCTAGGGGGAAAGCATTCAGTTTCTCGCCACTAAGTATAATGTTATAGGATTTTTGTAGATGCCCTTTATCAGATCGAAGAAGTTCCCTTATATTCCTAGTTTAAATTACCTTCTATTCCTAGTTTGTTGAGAATTTTTATAATGAAGAGATTTTGTCAAATGATTTTTCTGTGTATATTGAGATGACCATGTGTCTTTTTCCTTTATTCTATCAATACAGTCCATTACATGAATTCATTTTCAAATGTTAAACCAACCTTGCATTCCTGGGATAAGTCCCACTTGGCCAGGGTATATAATCCTTTTAACATGTTGCTGAGATTCTGTTTGCTAATGTTTGGCTAAGGATATGGGGATCTATGTTCATGCATGATATTAGTTTGTATTTTCTTTCCTTGTGGTATCTTTGCTTTGTTTTGTATCGGAGTAATATTGCCCTAATAGGATGAGTTGGGATGTGTTCCCTCTTCCTCTGCTTTCTGAGTTTGTGAATGAAGGAGTAGCATGTTTCTTCATTAAATATTTGATAGAATATACTGGTCAAACCATCTGAGCCAGGCATTACGTGTGCTTATGGGAAGACTGTTAATCACCAATTCAGTTTTTTTTTCTCTTGTTATAAGTCTAGTTAGTATAAGTTTTAGTTTTTTTGGTAACTTCATTTAACGTTATGATATTAATGTTGTGAAGGTGGTTGCTGGGTTGTTTTTTTTTTTTTTGGAGAAATTTTAAACATATAATATATAAGTAAATAAATATATCAAATATTATTTTCCACTACCCAGAATACTCAACTGTTAACATTTTCTTATATTTGTTTTCAATGTGTTCTTAAAATGCATTATTGTTTTTACAAAATAAAAATCAGAAGGGAAAATAATATCAATAATATGCAGATACGGAAATAAATGAAAAAGTAGACCAAATAATATCGAGTCAAATGAACTGAACACTAAATAGCACATACAAAATAATGGAAATGACTTAAAATATTGTGTAACAGGTATACAAAATAGTGCTGAGGGGTGCTACTAGAGAAAGGGAATCAGAAAACCTTCAGAGGTTGTATGGAGCTGGTGCAACAATTTGAAAACTATAGGAACCCTAATGATAAGGCAGCCATTCTCCCACATGGCTGCTTTGCTCCATCCAGAGGCTGTGTGGAAGGGTAGGGAGTTTCTGAAAGGTGCATTGGAATAGCCTCTGTTCTTGAAGTATTTGGAAACAAAGTCCTTCTCAAGGACAGAAGGCTGCCTCACACATGTGGTTGATCTGTTCCTCAAGGCTTTTGCCAAATTTTGGAAGCAGTGGGGCAAGAGACTAAAAAGTGCCTTTCCCAGGCTCCTGCTGAAGACAGGGGAGGGGCAGGTTCTCAATGGCCGAGGCTGTCTCCTGGACCACCTGGCAGCCATTGTGGTCAAACAGGAACTGTCAGGCCAGAAGATGGTGGTTGTGCCCTGTGAGGGCTTCAACACTTCTGGAAACTTCTACAGAAATAAGCTGAGGTACCTGGTCCTCCTCCGCAGACACATGAGCACCAACCCATCCCATGGCTCCTACCACTCCCAGGTTCCCAGCTACATCTTCTGGTGGACTCTGAAAAGCATGCTGCCCCACAAGACCAAACAGGACAGGCTGCCCTGGACCACCTCAAGGTGTTTGATGGGATCCTGCCCCCCATGACAAGAGAAAGTAGAAAGTAGATGGTCACTCCTACTCAAGGTCGTGCATCTGCAGCCCAGGTGGAAATGTGCCTACCTGGGGCACCTGGCTTCCAGTGGAAGTGCCAGGCAGTGACAACCACTCTGGAGGAGAAGAGAAAGGAGAAGGCCAAGATCCATTACAGGAAGAGGCAGCAGCTAACGAAGTTGCAGAAACAGTCTGAGAAGAATATGGAGAAGAAAACTGACAAATATCCAGAGGTCCCCGAGATCCACGGACTCCTGATCTGAGCCCAGTAAAGACTGTTTATTCCTCACGGTATCTTGGTGCTGCAGGAGCCTGGGGCTGAAAAGGCTGGGGAGGCACAAAAGGGCTTTAGTGGGTTCTGCATTCACTACTCAAAAGAGATGAACAGCTAAGAGCTATAAAGACACAATTTTTCTATGAACTATTTGTTCTTGTGAGAATTTTTAAAAATGGATAGTAAGAACAACCAGTTAGATAGGTTTCAGTATTTTTTGCTAAAGTCAACTGGAAAATTGTCATAGCAGGGTGGACTCTAAACTATGACTGGGGCCTTTGCTTAAAGCACTCCTTATGGTTACACACTGTACTCCGCAGCTATTAGAATATTATAAAATGTGTGTGTACAGGAGCATCCTGGGCTGTACAAAAGGCGCTTCTAAATGCACAGACTTGGAAGGCATACAACCCTGGGGCTTATAGGCGCCACCCTTATTACTTCTCTGTACTTTGTGATCAGAAAGGATTAAAGGAAAAAAATGAGAGACTTGAGAGCAAAACTCACAATTGTGGAAGGAGAGACTGAATTCCACCCCTACTTCCAAGACTTTCTGAGCAAAAGCCCAGAAGGGTCTCCCCTCACAACACTGAAACCAGAGATGACCTGAAATTAACTAAAACCAAAGCCTCGACCTGGTCCAGGTCACATTCTAACAGGTAAGGTGAACAAATGAAGGAAGGCACACTAGGGAGAAAGCTAACACCGATGCCAGTCTTCATGATTCTCTTATACCATCACACTTATGAAACAGGTAACGGTGCAGGAAAATGGAACTCACAATCAAGAGGAAAAATAGCCAAGAGAAGCAGATACTCTGATGATTTAGAGTATAGATTAGAATTAATACACAAAAGCTTTATTATAACTATACAAAAGAAAATAAAGGAAAGCATGGACAAAACGCATGACAATAGGAGAATTTTAAGAGAGAAACATAACAGGTGTTTTCCAAAACTACACCAGACTGGGAGACAGAGCACGGCAAAGAGCCAGGGTAAAAGATAAAAGCAGGCCAACAATTCCTCATCTCTGTCCCTGTCGCTGGACCTCTGAAGCTCCCCCCCAGTCCTCTACTCCCTTCCTTCAGGCTCCAGGTGAGGGTGAGGCCTGCCTTCCTATTCCGAGAGGCCATCTGACCCCCAGGTTGCTAAAGGTAAGCACTCATCATCCCCACGTACCTGCTGGCCCTGGGGAGACGCCTACCCTGACAGGGCTGATGCATCACTTTACCTGCATCCCATTCTGCAGCAATCCCACTTCCTGCTCAGGTCATTGCCCCTTCCCCTGGCTAGAAGCTCTTTTCATTGTGGATTTTTGGCCTTCCCTCTTTCTCTATTTTCCCAGAGAACTGAACCTCCATTTCACTACATGATCAGACTACATTTCCCATCTTGCCAACGTCATGCCCTGGAAAACCACACTACCCAGACTCCTTTGCAGCTAGAGCTCTGAAAGCAATTTAGGTTCTGCCCAATTGTAAGCACCAGGCTTGATTTGGAAGGCAGAGGTGAGGTGGAGGCCACATTGTTGCTGGGGCTGCAGCAGGCAAGCAGGTATCCTGGTGGCCAGAGTCCACGCTCTGGTGTGTGGGCACAAGAGGCACATGTGGTGGGGGTGGCAGCCACCTGTGTTAGACCCACTGGCTCCCCATCTCTGGGTCTCGGCTGCAGGGCTGTGGTGTCTACGCCAGCAGTGCAAGTAGGGCCTGGCTTTCATTCTGTCAGTCTCTCAATGGTGACTTTTAAAACCTCACTGCGTATACTAAATCCCTTCTGCCTCTAATGACTGAAATGTTTTCTCTGAGCCCAAGGGCTGTTTCATCTCCCTTTTGAAGAATCTTCTTGGAAACACCCACCTCCTGCTTTCATACCATTGGCCAGAACTAGTCACAAGGCCACAGGGAAGTCAGGGAAATGAAGTCCTTACCCAGGCGCATTGCGACCCTGAATAAAAGAGAAGTTCTGCTATGGTGCAGGAGGGGAGCAGCCTCTGCCTCCGCTTCCCAGCCAGGGCCCTGGACGCCACCTCTGAAGTTGGCCTCAGGGTTATCCTTGCCCATCCTGGTCCTTTTTTAAATTGAAAACATGAATTAAGACACTCAAAGATTTATTTATCAAATGTCCAGCAGCAGAGGTTGGTAAGAGTTGGAAAATGGAATTCAGATTCCAAAAGACCTTGATAGGCTAGAATGAAAGCCTGAAAGCAGAAAGCTGAGATGTCACAAGACGATGAGTAGATCCTACACCTAGTATCAAATACTCAACTCCCCATAGGGCAGCCACCTGGCAGTAGCTCAGTTTTCCTCCCCTGACGGCTTGAGGGCCTCGGATTCCTCCCAGCTGAAAGGAGGGTTCAGACGAGAGACCGACTGTGCAACTGAAGTAGCAAGCCTATGTCAAGAGTGGCAAGTGGCCCCCAAGTCTCCCCAACTCCATGAAGATGGACTGAGACTCACTCTTTGGCACCAGTGCTAGAAAGTTCTGATTCTACTAATTTAAGTGCAGCATTTTATAAAATTCCTAAGTATTTTGCTCAAAAGGAGCTGATGATGGGTGTACCTCCCCAAACAGTAGTAACCCGGGGGCTGGAGGCCACATGGCTTTGGAATCAGCACGTATCCTCGGGACCAGAGGCAGCTCTGCTACTGAAAACCCATGGTTAAATCTAGTCACATTTCTTTACCTCTTGGAGCCTCAAGCTCTTCATCTCGGCCTACTTCTCAGGGCCGCTGTCAGTTAACTGAGACCAACATCTTCATGTGGGACTCCGTGTCTCTGTCTCCTCCAATTATTCTCACTCCCTTCTTGTTCCATTTGATCTCAGCAGCCGAGGGCCAACTCGCTCAAGAGCACATTTCCAGCTATGTTTATATTGCACAAGCTCCAGATGGAATATCTGATGATAGATAAAATCTCATAGGCCTAATAACATGGAGACACCACACGAAGTTCCACGTCAGCAAAACCAAAAACCTAAGCTAGTTTCTATTTCCCATATGGGCTGGCCCAGAAAACCAAATTTAAATATAGCAGATCAGTTCTCGCCAGTTAACTTCCTCATTCCTAAGCCAACTCCTGCGCCCCACTCTCTAAGAACCCCTAAGTGAGATGGGAACTTCATGTCATCCAATCAGAACAGCTCCTTGCTGGCTTCCGTGTTCCCCCTCTGAGCCTCCTGGTCCACCCCCCAGGAGAGCTCCCTCCCACTATCTGAATGGGCTGCTGCCCAATGCATGAACCCCTCAATAAAGCTGTGAGCGGCCACTTAATTTCTCCAGTTGGAAATCCAACCCATATCTCAGGCTCAAGACATCCAAAGCCAGACTCCCAACCTCCCATCACCAGAACCTCCTGTCCTCCCATCTCAGGCTCTGGGGAGTCTTCAGCTAAAGCCTCAGAGACGCCTGTCCTGAGCGGCCCCCCATCTCTGGCCGGGACACGCTAGCAGCCTCCGCCTGTTGCCTAACTCCTCCTTCTCCTGCCTGTTCATCACGTTGAAAGCTCAGGGATCCCTTTAAACCATGGGTCAGCTTGGCCTGATCCCCCAGTGCTCTCCCATGGCTGCCCCTCGCGTCCTCTCCAGCCTCGCCTGCTCCAGACTGACCCCCACCCCACTCCACCTGCACCTCTTGGCACCACACTCTCCTCCATGAGCCTCCAGCCTACGTTCAGTACTGCTAATGGCCCACCCAGCTCCCAGCCAGCTGCTGCCCTGTGTTTTCACTTGTCATCTCTCCTTCTAGCACATTCTAGGTGTTACTCTCATCATGCTATCGTCTGCCTTCCCGCCTCGCCTGGAGGGGAGCCCCTTGGGCCTGCCTTGCTCCTCTGGTGGCGCATGGCGCCTGGGGCCCAGCGGGCACTCGATAAGCACACACTGAACTAGTGGAAGGGGAAGGTGAGTGGCCTCCATGTGCCCCTGGGCACAGTGCAGAGCCGCCCCTGGGGGCAGCAAGGAGGTGCAGGGGCGAGAAGATGGGGCGGGAGACCTAGAACTCAGCCAGAGGGCCTCGAGGCTGCTCCCCAGGGTGGGGACACTCTCTTCCCCCAGGAAATCTGGAGGTGGTCTGAGACACCTGGCACTTGCACACCTCCCTACAGGCAGCCTGCAACCCGTCCCCTGCTAATCAAGGAGCAAGGCTCAGGGACTGCCAATGGGCGGGAGGGCTGCGTGTGGGGCTGCAGTTCTGGGCACCACCACCAGGTGGCAGGGGACTGCAGGAGCAGCCCAGGAAGGGCCTGGGCAGGGGGAACCTGAGGAGGCGGGAATTCCAGCACATTCACCAACTCCTGCCCCCCAACCACTGCAACTCCTTCTCCTGCGGCGCCCTCTGGTGGGTGAATGGACCCAAATCTAACCATGCAGGGAGATTAGGCGTCCAGTGTCCAGCTCACAGTTGCCTGCTTGCTCTTTAGAGGGGAGGAAGAGTGGTTTGAAGGACCCTAACCCAACCCTAACCCAGCCTGACCCTAACCCTATCCAACCCTAACCCAGCCTAACCCTAATCCTAACCCTAATTCAAACCCAAGCTAACCCTAACCCAAACTAACCCTAACCCAAGCCTAACCCAAACCCAACCCTAATTCAACCCTAAATCCAACCTGAACCCTAACTCAACTTAACCAGCCTTAACCCAACCCTAACCCTAAAAGCCCCCACCCCCCCAGGCAGAGAAGCCTGGAGAAAACATCCGCACACATTAGCTCATGGCAGTGACTTCTGAAAATCCGTTTGATGAAATATATGTGTGAAAGCATCTTTCACATGGGATCATTTATTGACATTTAATGACAATAAAAGCTGCACTTCCCCAGGGCCTAATGAGCAATTCTCTTCCACAGCTAGTGCTCATGGGGGATTAAATGGGAATCAGAGATTCGCAGAGCCCAGTCCAGGAAGGGGCTCTGGCTTCCAGGGATGCTCAAGCCCAGGGCAGAGGCAGCCAGAGGCCGAGGTGCCTAGAGACGTGGGGCAGGCCCAGGATGTGCCCTGGCACTGGCCTCCTCTGCCAGGGGCCTGTATGTTTCAGAAACAGATGAGGGCGACGTGTGGCTCTGCCAGACTGCCCCCATGCCCAGGGTTTTCATAGTTCGCTCAAAAAGGCCCCCGGCAGGCGACCTGGGCTCCGAGGAGGACAGCTGAGGGGGCAGCTACCTTCTCCTGGCAGGGACAGTCCAGACAGTTCTCCTGCATCCTGGGCGAGTCAGCAGCATCCGAGGCCCCAGCTCCTTTCCTGGTTCTGGGATGGCTTGAAGGACCAGGGAGCCACGCGGCTGGCTCAGGGGACCTGCAGCAGGAGCTCAGGGCACCTATGAGCAGGACAGGAGGCACACGGGGTCCCGAGGAAGGTTCCTCGTGGGACCCCAGCCTGCCCTCTTGCTCCTCCCTCCCCTCCTCAGCTCCCATGACGACGGGGGCCAGCCTCACCCATGGGACGTTAGCTCACCACCCCCGGGGCCTGAGCGCGAGCCCTGCAGGAGAACGCGCCTGCCCCGGGCACCCGCCCGGCCAGGGCACACAACCCGCCATGCCGCGTGCCCGTGCTGACCACAACCCTAACCCCAACCCTCACCCTAAGCACAACCCCACCTAAAGCTAAGCTAAACTGAGCCCAAACTGTACACAAATGTGAGCAGCAGCTTTCTCCACTATAGAGCCAGAGGTCCTTCCGTGAGTGAGCCGTTAAACGAGCCCTGGCAAGCCAAACCAAGGAACAGGACTCGGCAATCACAAGGCAGGAAATCTGACCCACAACCCGGAAGGCTCTCCAGGGACTGCTGCCGAGTGAACAACGCCAACCCCATTTGTATCTCGGTCTTGAAATGACAACACCATGGACCTGGAGAACGAACCGGGGGTTGCCAGCTGGGGGCAGGAGGGCGGAGGGTGCCGCCGTAAGGGCCCGTACAAGGGCCCCTGGATGCCGCACATGCCCTGCGTCTCGGGAGTCCTGGGCAGTCTTCAGGCCGTGAGCCTGGGGGAACCGGGTGAGGGATACAGGGGACATCTCCATAGCAGTTCCACAACTGCCTGCGAACCTACAGGCATCTCAAAACAGACAAATTTAATTCAACGCACATTTGAAGTAAATGTGGCAAAACACTAGCAACTGGGAGTATATTTCAATCTTAAAAAGTTAATGAAGTGAACTTTCAAAATTAGGGGGAAAAAAGGAAGGCGAGGGGGCAGGAAGGCAGGAGGGAAGGCTGGCCGCCTCGGTCCTGTTGCGTCCGTCCCCACTTCTAAGGAGACTGCAGAGCACGGCCACTGTGGAAGGGTGTCCCGCACGGTCCACACCGGGCCCCGCCCTCCGGGCAGGCGATCCGCAGCCAAGCCGACAGCTGACGCAGTGCCATCGCCTGCCTGCAAGTCCCTCCCTCCAGAGTCTGGGCTCCGAGGTCAGCAAAGGCGCCCCCACCGCGCTCCCACGTTGCGGCATAACCTGCACCGCGCAGCGCCTCCGAGAGCCCGCGCTCCCCCGGCGTTTGAGTCGGTCCTCTGCTCTCACGCTAACCGCCTGTGCCCCCCCTTCCCCTCTGTGTCCCCAGCCCCGTCTCCCGGCTGCAGAACCCTGCGTGACACACATTAACGAATAAGGCAGAGAGAAAGGCTGGCAGTGGGGGTGAGGAAGGGCGGCAGTTTGCAGCCAGGAAGACGCAGACGCGCCCGGAAGAGGCGAAGCCAATAACACGCACCAGCTGCGGATGGGCCGCGGCCAGCAGCCGAGACCCGGGAGGGCCTGGAAGCAGAGCCAGAACATTCCCCCAGAGCAGCCCGGTCTGCGTTCTCCGCTCTCTGCTCTCCCATCTGCCCCGAGTCCACGCGCATCAACGTGGGACGAGGAAGCGATTTCCGAGCTGTGACGACGTTCTCCTCTCTGCCGCGCAGCAGCCCAGAGCCGCCCTCACCTGCCCTGGCGGCAGACGAAGGAGCAGGAATGTGCCGAGAGAGAAGGAATTCTTGTTCAGCAACACCAGCCAAAACAAGATTTTTCAGGCGCACGCACTGTCGACCTACGCATTCTCTTTCTTTGCTGAATGTGGCAGCATATCCAGCTATTGGGGATAGAAAAGAACAAATGGTCAAAGAGAAGACAAGCTTTATTCACACACACCCCCCAGCGCCCCCCAAATCAGGGGCCCGTGGACATTTTCACATGTCCACCTGGCTAGCTGCACAGCCCAGTTATCTGACCAAACACCAGTCCGGCTGCCGTGGAGGTATTCTGGAGATGGCATTAGCGTCTAAGGAAAGGAGGTGGCCTTCCGTGGTGGTGGTGGGGGGGGTCATCCAATGACTTAAACACCTTAAAAGCAAAAACCGGGGTTTCCCAGAGAAGAAATTCTGCCTCAAGACTGCTGCTGACCTTCCACGCCACCTGCCTGCCCCACAACCATCTGGGCCAATTCCTGCCATGAATCTCTTTTCGTCCCTACACGCACATCCAGACACCTGTAAACCAGGACAGCAGGCGCTGGCCGCAAAGGGCCCTGAGGGCACGAGTTTTCTATTTGTTTTCTCCGCAGGGAACAGGAACCTGCTCAGAGCGACACAGCAGAAGAGAGTGCTGTGGAGAAGTGGGGGCTGCATGGGAAGGGCTTGGCAATCTGCCAGCAGCTGCCCCCAGGGCCACTCCATCAGCCGACACGGTGGGCTAGTTTCTTCTCCCCCAACCACGGCAGAAGCGCTGACGCCCGAGGGACAGGGGAGGAAGGCGAGTCTCAGAGCAAAGGACGCCCAGGTGGGCAGCCCCTCGGGCTCCGATTTAGGGGCTCCCAATACAGCAGAGCCGCCCCGGGGGCTCAGGGGCCGGGGGCACAGGGCGGGGAGCCCCAGCAAGGCCGGGCAGGCCCAGCGCACCGGGGCTGCCAGACCCCCGCATGGCGCCCGGGGCTCTCCCTGGAACCGGCCGCCATCTCCAGAGCCTCTGCTCACTCTTCTATGGCGGGGCCGCGAGGGGCCCAGAGCACGGCGGGAGCTGGGGGCGCCAGGCCCGGGGGCAGCAAGACCAGCCCCTCCCCAGGGCCTGCAGGAGCTGCAGGCCGTCCCAGTGACGCCGTCGGGGGTGGGGACCCCCGGCCCTCACCACCCACCACCCACGCTCAAGAAGCTGGGACTCCCCCACGGTCCCAAAGGTCCCAGGGGGGACCCGGGTTCAAATCCAGATTCAAATCCCGACCTCTGACCTCTGACCGCAGCGCGCCTGCACCGCCCCGGCGCCGAGTCTCCTTCCGCGTCTTGACGCCGCGGGGTCGCCCGGGAATGGGGGGCTGCGTCCAGGCAGGCCTAAGCCAAGCCTGGGTCCTCCCGCTTTGGGGTCGGAGTCGGGCTCGAAGCCACCAGCAGCCGCCCGGCCTCACCAGGGCGCGGGGGTGCGGGGGCCGCGGGCGCGGCCGCTGGGGGGCTTCGCTCCGGGTGCGCGGCGGGTGCGGCCTCGGTTTCTCGAGAAGGAAGCGGCGGCCTCGAGGGCCCGAGTTAAAGGCCAAACCCCAGCGCACCCGGGAAGGAAGGGGCGCCGCTGCTCCGGGCCGCGGAAGATTTTCCCCAGGAAGGCTCTGCCCAGAGAAGCTTGGAAACGAGACTCGGGGCCCTTCTTGGACGTGGAAGGTGCTCCGGGGCTGGGGCCAAACCGGCCTCGCATTAGCAAATCTGCCGCCGTCAGACTTCCCAGCAGCCTCAGCCTGAACTTGGCCGTGGTCTCCCCAGCGGAAAGCCTCGCCCCAAGGACCCCGAAGCTGGGGTTCTCCAAGCGTGGCCCGTGGTATCAGCATCGCCAGAGCTTGCTAGAAATACGGATTCTCACCCCCACGCCGGTCAGACAAGCTGAACCTGAGGCCTGGGGTGCAGCCTGCAGGCGACCAGATGTGGTGAAGGGAGGCCCACGGGACCTGCCGAGCTGTGCACGGCCTCCCACAGCCCGGAGCGACCAGCCTGGGAAGGAGGGCCAGCCCACCCCAGATCAGGACTTTGCGGGCTCCCGCAGACTCCCTTGTCATGGGACAGGCGGGACACGCACCGCTGGAGCCACTCTACAGATATGGAGGCCGAGCCCGGCTCCTTCAGGGAGACAGAACAAGCTAGGACAGACCCAAGGGCTTGGCCCCTGCCCGGGTCTTCCCGGTCCGCCCTGTTGGTGAGCCCAGAGCCGCCCTGCCTCAGCACACGCAGAAGGAAGCGGGGCCTGCAAGTCTTTCAGGCTTCCCTTCCCCATCTTGGGCTGCCCAGTGGTCCAGACCCACATCCCACAGCAAGGGGGTAGTGAGGTGGCCCCCAGAGCCTGGCTGCCGAGGGATGGGGTGCAAAGCCAGCCAGAGATGGGGCAAGAAGGTCTCAGGGGTACACAGGCAGCTGCCGCCCTGCAGGGAAGAGGTCTTGCCTTAGCATGGGGTCCCCTCCATGCTTGTTCTGCACACAGGAAACTGGGGACAGGGGCTGACCTCTTGGGTTCAGGGGTGGGGGAGCATGGGGGAATGTTCTAGAAAGTAGTTTCCCTGAATCTAACGTTTTCCTTCAGAATAGCTATTAAATGCCTTGTGAAAACTGTTCTGTGGAATGGAGCCTGGGATAGGTGGAGTTTAACTAACTCTTCACTCATGTTGAAAAGACCATTAATACTGTACGTTATAAAATAATGCATGTGCCTTACATCACAGAAGGAAAAGTAATTATCCACAGCACGTTAGTCGAAGGCTGCGAATATTTTAGACCTTCAGTTTCTTGCTTTCCCGTCCCGTGGCAGGCGTATTCCATGGAGCCGCAAGCCCTCCACGAATCTCGTTGTCCGTGGCAGTGATGGCTCACCTGCTGCATTTCCCGGTGGTTGAGTGGTTCCAGGTGTTTCCAAGTTTTCATTAAATAAAGCTGAAACGAGCATCTCTATGCATAGTGATTAGATTTATGTCCTTGGACTAGAGTCCCAGGAGGGTGATTACCAGATCAAGGAACAGCCATTTGTAAGGTTCTTAATAAATATTCTCAAATCTGCCTCTAGCAGCGACTTTCCCACCAAGGAGGTGTTTGAGAGCCACACGGTTCAACACACACTCACAGCATTTAAGGGGATGATTCTTTTAAACACCGATAGGTACAAAATGGTGTTTCCTTTTAAGTTCTACTTATGTTCTTTTTAGATTCCTCACAAGGTGTAATAGTTTCCCATGTTTATTAAACATATCTCATCTTGTGACTCAACTGTTCATGATTTTTAAAAAAAATTGTATGAGCTTTGTATAGTTTGTAGTCATTGACCTTTTGTTGGATGGGCCTTCCCAGTGTGTTTGGTAATTTCAGTTTATTTAGGTTAGGGTTAGACTTTTTTTCTATTTCTATTTAGTCACATATATCAAGTTCTTCCTTTGTTTCTATGACTTTTTAATTTTTCATTATGAAAAATTTCAGAAATACACATAAGCAGTTAGAGAATAGAATGGAACCCCATACACCCATCTCCCAACTTCAGCAGTTACCAACTGCTGACCAATCTTGTTTCATGGACACCTCACCTGCTTCTCCTTCCCCCCTCCCCAACTGATTATTTGAAGGAAATCCCATTCATCACACATCCCAGTCACTGAAACAGCCTCCTTCTTTCCAGTTTAATTTTTCTGGTACCCCATCACCAAATACTGTATTGCTTCTGTTACTTGTAACCCATTTTTAGCTCTACCATTACAGGAGAGATGAAAACCACATATCTCCACCTTCTTTCAGAAAATGTTTATGGTTTTGTCTGATGTATTTAATCCATCTGGAACTTATTTTGATATATTGTGTTACAGTGGTGTATTAGTCAGGGTTCTCTAGGGAAACAGAACTGACAAGAGATACCTGTAAGTAGTATGAGATTTTATAAAAATTCCATCAGGCAGGCTGCAAGTCAGGGGCTCTGTTGAAGGTCCTTGATGAGTTCCCAGGAGACTGTCAGAAGTAGAGCTGTGAATTCTCTCTCTGAATGCTGAAATCGCTTCTTTTAAGATCTTCAACTGATTGGATGAGACGTCAGTCATTGCTGACAGCCATCTCCTCAGTTGATTGTGGATATAACCAGCCATCTATGCAGTCAACTCACTGATGATTAAAGTCCATGAAATGTCCTTGCATTACAATTAGTCCAGTGCTTGCTTGACCAGACAACTGGACACCATTACCTGGCCAAGTTGATACATCAGCCTAAACATCACAGGTGGTTTGGAGTTATGCATCCCCACAAAAAACATGTTCTTAAATGTAATCCATTCCTGTGGGTGTGAATCCATTGTAAGTAGGACCTTTTGATGAGGTTTCTGCAGTTAAGGTGTGGCCCAACCCAATCACAATGAGTCTTAATCCTATTACTGGAGTTCTTTATAAGAAGAATGAAATTCAGACGGCGAGAGAGAGAAAGCCACGGAAAGCAAGAAGCTGAAGGTCAACGGCACCTGGAAGAAAAGGGAGAGGCCGCCATGTGCAATGCCACGTGACTGAACAACCAAGAGCCAAGGATTCTCAGCAGCCAGCCCCACACTGCCACAGTCTTCTGGGAGAAAGCATCGCCTTGATGACATCTTGAGTTTTCTTAGCGTCTAAACCATGGGACCAAAAAGAAAAAATCCCATTGTTTAAGCCAACCCATTGCATGGTATTTGTGTTAACAGCCAGGCAACTAAAACACAGTGATATAGAGTGAAGGAAAAAACACGTGATCATCTCAGTGGAAAAGGCATTTGACAAAATCCAGCACTCCTTCTTTATAAAAACACTTAGAAAACTAGGAATAGAAGGAAACTTCCTCAAAGTGATAAAAGGGGATATGTGAAAAGCCCACAGCCAATATCATAGTTACTGGTGGAAGACTGAAAGCTTTCTGTCACCACTGTTATTCAACATTGTGCTGGAAGTTCTAGCCAGAGCAATTTGGCTAAGAAAAAGAAAGAAAAAGTATTCAAATTGGAAGGAAGAAGTAAGACTTTCCCTGTTTGCAGATGACATTGGCAATCTTCAAAAATAAATTCAGCAAAGTGGCAGGGTACAAGTTCAACATGCAAACTCAGTGGTGTTTCTGTACACTAGTAACATCTGAAAAGGAAATCAAGAAAAAGAATTCCATTTACAATAGCAACTAAAAGAATCAAATGGCTAGGAAAAAATTCAACCAAGGATGTAAAGGACTGTACACAGAAAACTATAAAACTTTACTGAAAGAAATTAAAGAAGACCTAAATAAATGGAAGGATATCCTGTGTGCATGGATTGGAAGACTAAATATTGTTAAGATATCAGTTCTACCCAAAGTGATGTACAGATTCACTGCACTCTCCATCAAAATTCCAACAGCCTTCTTTGCAGAAATGGAAAAGCCAGTCATAAAATTCATGAGTCAGTGGTCCCAAATAACCAAAACCATGTTGAAAAAGAAGAAAAAAGTTGGAGGACTCACACTCCTAATTTTAAAACTTATTACAAACCTACAGTAACCAAAAGTGCATGGTACTGGCACAAGGACATACAGACCAATGGAATAGAATTGAGGGTTCAGAAATAGACCCTCATATCTATGGCCAATTAATTTTTGACAAGACTGTCAAGTCCACTCAATGAGGAAAGAATAGTCTCTTCAAAAAATGGTGCTGGGAAACTAGATACTGGCATACAAAGGAAAGAAAGAGGACCCCTAATCCACACTATAATAAAAATGAGTTCAAAATGGATCAAAGGCCTAAATATACATATGAAAATTATAAAACTTCTAGAAGACAACATAGGGAACATCTTCAGGGTCTTGTATTAGGCAATGGATTCTTAATACCAAAAGCATGAGCAACAAAGAAAAAATAAATCAATGGGACTTCATCAAAATTAAACACTTTTGTGCATCAAAGGACATAATCAAGAAAGTAAAAAGACAACCTACAGAAAGGGAGAATATTGGAAACCATGTGTCTGATACGATCCTATATATTTGGAAAACTGTGTGTCTGATAAGGGTTTAATATCCAGAATAAATAAAGAATGCCTGCAACTCAACAAAAAGAGAACCCAATTACAAAATGGACAATGGACTCAAATAGACATTTCTCCACAGAAGATATACAAATGGCCAAAGAGCACATGAAAGATGCTCAATGTTATTAGCCATTAGGAAAATGCAAATCAAAACCATAATGAGATAGTATTTTATACCCACTAGAATGTCTACTATTTTAAAAAGTAGAAATGTGGAGAAATAAGAACACTTGTTCATTTTTTATGGGAATGCAAAATGATACAGCTACTGTGGAAAACAGTTTGGCTGTTCCTCAGAAAGTTAAGTATAGAATTACCATATGACCCTGCAATCCCACTTCTAGGTATATACCCCAAAAATTGAAAACGGGCACTAGAACAGGCCTTTGCACACCAATGTTAAAAGTGACATTATTCATACTTGCCAAAAGGTGGAAGCAACTCAAGTGTCCATCAATAGATGAAAGTTAAATTAAATGTGGTGTATACATACCAGGGAGTACTATTCAGCCATAAAAAGGAATAAAGTTCTGATAAACATGACAACATGGGTGAACCTTGAAGGCATTATGTTGAGTGAAACAAGTCAGACGCAAAAGGACAAATATTAGCTGCCTGAAATAGCTCAGTTGGCATAGCATTAGACTGCAAAGGACTAACACGGTATGATCTCACTTATATGAAATAATTAGACTACGCACATTCAGAGAGTCAGAAATTAAAATACAGGTTACCAGGGCCTGGGGTTGGGGGTAGGAAATGGGGAGTTAATGCTTAATAGATACAGAGTTTCTGTTTGGGGAGTTGAGAAAGTTTTGGTAATGGGTGGCGGTGATGGTAGCATGACATCATGAATTTATTTATCACTGCTGAGTTGTACACTTGAAAGTGATAAAATGATTAATCCTAGGCTGTATATATGTTACCAGAATAAAAAAAAAAAACAAGCAGAAGAACCATAATAGTGCACAATACAAAGAGTGAAGCCCAGTGTAAACAGTCAAGAATATGTGGCAGCAATTAAGTGCCACGCAAATGCCAAATGTCTATAAAAGGGAAAACTGGTGGGGTGGAGGGTGTTATGTGGGAACTCTACTTTCTGCATTTGTTTTTCTGCAAGCCTACAACTGCTCTAATAACTTTTTAAAAAAACTTACATGAAATAAATCGTTTCTCTCCCAGGACGCGCCTGCTCCCCTGCAGGGGCCGCCGACTCACTGTGGCCCTTTTGCAGGAAGCTTTGCTGGCTGGCTCCTACCTTCCTTTTCCACTATGTGGCTGCTGTGACTGTGAATCGAGGCCCTGCCCCAGCCACCTGAGCTAGGGTGGCGGCTCAGTGAGTCCCTGTGTGAATAAAGGCGGGGAGAGCTGGATCTTTCTGGCAGTGTCTTGGCTTATTAGAGGTAACTGGACCTGTCGCCAGCTCTTCTCCCAGAACTGCTGCCTGCCCCACTGCAGTGAGGAGTGGGGGAGAGGGGAGGGGGTGCAGGAGGAGCAATGGCTGGGGGGGCATTAGTGGGGAGGTGCAGGAAGGAGGGAGGGAGGGGGACCCTGTGACGTGGCCCTGGCGGGACCCTGGGAGCCCAGGCTAATCTGCTGACCTGAGCCCAGCCCCTGTTCCCGCCCAGGCCCACCCACCCGCTCAGAGGGGCTCCCGAGTTCCCGGAGCCTTGGGATCCTGGGAAACAGTGCAGCTTGGGGACGCCCACCCTTCCTGCTGGGGACACGGTCTCCCGGCGCGGCTCCCACAGACCATGGACACCCTTGTTTGCCATGACGAGGCCGGCCCAGACCTGGCCCCCGACCCTCCACCCCGCACGCGACGAGCTGAGCCGCTGTCCCCACTGACCCGCAGGAACAAGCGCAGAGAGGGGATGCCCCTTCCTCCAGACGCGTCCCCCCGTCCCCCCGCCCGTGAGGACCCTGCTGCCAGCGCCCCCTCGCCTGAAGGCGGCCCCTGCCCCACAATCCTGCGAATTAAGTCTCTGCTCGCCAAGACTGGATTTGCTTTTTGCTTGACAGTTTCCTTGGTGGAGGGAGGGGGTGGGGCGAGGCCTGGTTCCCCCCTCATCTCTCTCCCCCCACCGAGGCCTCAAGGGCAAGAAATGGGGACGGGGTCTTGGGTGCAAGGCCAGAAGGCTGCCCACCGCCAAACACCTGAGCGCCGCCCGTGCCCGCGTCCCAGAGCCGCCCCCACCGCTGCTCCCGCTCCCCCACCGCGCTGCCCACTGGAGACCGCCCCACGCCCCCTTCCCCACCCCCTCCACGAGCCCCCACAGCCCCTTCGGTGCCAGGGGAGGGCATTTCTGCAAAGGGCCCCCGCTGGGTGGCCTCCCGCAGCCCCCAGCCCCCTCCCCTCC
>JAQZBX010040668.1:0-22600 GCA_029593785.1 Cabassous unicinctus | reverse complement strand
CCTTTCTGCTCTTTAGCCTAACTCATTTCAATTGTCTTGTCATTGAGCTCACTGATTTTTTTCTGCAAGCTCTAATGTACTACTGAGACACTCCTGAGATATTTTTATTTCAATTTTTGTGGTCTTTAACTCCAATAGTTCTGCTTCACTCCTTTTCAAAATCTGTATCTTTTATTGTGATTCTCATATTGTTCATTCATTGTTTTCTTAATATCCTTTAGTTCTTTCTCTATATTTTCCTTTATCTCTCTGAGCATGTTGACTGTTTTCTTGATATCTTGTATTCCCTTTTCTGTATTTCCTTTATCTTCTTGAGTATATTGAAGATATACTCATAGTCTTCCTTCAAATTTTCTGGATTTATATCCTCTTCCTTTGGTTGGAACATAATTTTTTGTTTATTTCTCTTGAAAACTTTTGTTGCACACTGTGCCTTTTGATATTTTAAAATGTTAACTCTGGGACTTAGTGTCTGAGTTGTCTGTTTCTTGACTCACTCTGTATCCAGAAAATATAACAGAGATTTTCTTAAGTATTACCAGTTAATAAAACCAAGCAAATCTAAGCAGAAAACATCTTTGACCATGTTTGCAAACTGGGTTTTCTTTGGATGGTGATCTCCTTCAGGGGTCAGTCTTCCTATCAGAAAGGTCATCCTAATATGAATGCAAAGTGCACAGTTTTCCCTGTCTTCTCTGGGCCTGTGCCTTGTCATGGTCTTGTGCTTACTAGTGGTCTTAGGAGTTACCCTGATTACAGGAGTGTGAATGCCCTTTCTACTTCCCAGGAAACAGACATTCTCCCTCTCCTGGGTCCTCTACTACAGGACTTAAACCAGGCGAGCTCTTGACTTGGGTCATTTATTTCTTACACTGCTTTTGTCGTCTCAAGCTTTTCTTTTGCATATAGGGCAAATTCTGAGAGGGGGAGCATACCAGAGATGAGTTTCCCAAGTCAGTCTTTCCAAGCTGAACAAAGCCAGGGACCTAAAAAGGGAGCACTGGCCAGCTCCAAACTTCCCTGTGGAGGGAATGAAGGAAGGGTCAGGAATGGTGCCAGGAGCTTCTTGCATAGCTCCTCAAAGCTGCACTTTCTTGACTTGACATCTGTAAGCAAATGTAACCCTTCAACCCTCCTCGACAGCTCTAAACACGTGTACTGTCTTTCAGTCTTCTCTACTGCCTTTGTCTGGGGGTAGAATGGAACAATGGCTGCCCTCAGAACTGGTTGCCAAGTAATCTGAAGTTGCTAATCAAAAGCAGCTATTAGAGATTGGACTTCTCTTCCCCATCCCTAAGTCTTGGAGAAATAGGTTTTCATATCCCTCTTTGGCATTAGCAATCTATGCCAGGGGCTGGACCACACTGCTGCCTGCTACAAGATTGGGGAAGGGCAGTAGTAACTAACACATAGAGTGTGCAAATCGCTTTTATTTACCAGCCTCCTTCTCCTGTTCTTCCCTGGATGCTGCACAATATTTTACTGGACTCTGGAGTTTTGAAATAGTTGTTTCAGACAGTTCTTGTCTGTTTAATAGTTGTTCCAGTCTAGTTACTGATTCTGGGAGCTTCCTATTCCACTGTCTTCCCAGAATGAATTTTTGCCTATTCTGCCAATCTCTATCTTTTGATTGGAGAGTTTAATCTATCTACATTCTGTGTAAATACTGATAAAGCAGGACTTATTTCAGCCATTTTGTCCATTGTTTCTTATATGTCATATATTTTTGCACCTCTTTTCCTTTATTGCATCCTTCTTTTATGTATAGTTGTTTTTTTTGTTGCAACTCATTGATCCCTCTCTCATTTTTTCATTATTGTATATTTTTAAATACTTTCGTTGTGATACCCTTGGGTTTCTATTAAACAACCTAAGTCTATAAACTACAATTCAAAATGGTACCAACTTAACTTCAAGAGCAGACACATTCTGTGTTCCTATACAACTGTTTCCCCCTCTTTAAGTTGTCTTTGTCACACATTATCTCTTTATATTTTGCATGTCCATTACAGAGAAATATGGATTATTTCTTATTTAATTGTCTTCTAAATATAATTGGAAATAAAGAGTAGGGTTACATACTGAGTATACCATATTACTGGGTTTTGCGTTTACCCATATAGTTACTTTTCTTGCTCTAAACTACTATATCTTGTTCTTTCTTTCGACCTGAAGAACTGCCTTTAGTATTTCTTGTAGGGAAGGTTTTATGACAATATCTCTCAATTTTCATTTATCCATGAATATCTTAAACTCGCCACCATTTTTGAAGGGTAGTAAGACTGGATATAGAATGTGTGGCTGGAAGTTTTTCTCTTTCATTATCTTCAATATGCCTTACTACTACCTTCTTTCCTCCATGGTTTCTGATGATAAATTGGCATTTAGTCTTATTGAGGGGCTTTTGCAAGTGACAAATCACTTTTGTCTTGCTGCTTTCAGAATTCTTTCTTTATCTTTGGTCTTTGATATTTTGATTAGTGTTTGTATTGGAGTAGATCTATTTGGATTTGTTTGAGCTCATTGTGTCTCTTGGACATACACATTCATGTCATTCTATAGATTTTGGAATATTTGAGCCACTGCTTTCTTCAGTATTCTTTCTGCCCATTTTTTCTTCTCCTCTCTTCCTGGGACTCCCATAACACACTTCATGTTGTTCCACAGGTCTCTAGACTCTGCTCATTTTTATTTTTTCATTCTTTTCTTTATCTGCTCTTCAGACTGTGTGATTTAGTTGGCCCTGTCTTCTAGTTCACCAATTCTTTCTTCTGCCTGTTCAAATTTGCTGTTAACACCTCTAATATACATATATATTTTAGTAGGTATCCAGGATAATTGAATCTGGGACCTCATACATGGGAAGCAGGGGCTCAACCACTGAGCTACATTTGCTCCCTTTACTGTATTTTTAATAGCCACTATTGTGTTTTTCATTTAAAAGTTTCTAATTATTCTTTTTTTTAACATATCATCTTCTTGATATCCATTAGTACTATATCCATATTTTCCTTTTGCCCTTTGAGCTGATTTAGGAGATTTGACTGATTGCCTTTGACTAATTGTTCCAATATTTCTGCTTCTTATGTTGTTTTAATTTTATTCCTTGAATGAGCCATTGTTTAAGTCAGGATTCTCTAGGGAAACAGCATCAACAGGGGATATCTGCAAATAGTATGAGATTTTATAAAATTCTCTCATGTGACTGTGGAGGTGCACAGGTTTAAATTCTGCAGGCAGGCTTCAAACCAGGGGCTCTGATGAAGGTCCTTGATGAGTTCCCAGAAGGCATTGGCTGTCCAAAGTTGAACTGGAAATTCTCTATGAATTCTGAAATCACTTCTCCCTTTAAAGCATTCACTCATTGCTTATGGCAATCTCCTTTGTTGATTACTGATGTAACCAGACATCTATGCGTTGAACTCACTGATGACTAAAGTCCGTAAATGTCCTTGTATTACAATTAGCTCAGTGCTTGCTTGACTAAACAACTGGGCACAATTACCTGGCTGAGTTGACACATTAGCCTAACCATCACAGGCATCTATTCCTGTTTCTTTGTATTACTAGTCATCTTTTCTTGAGAGCTGATCATTTGATTATTTTGATGTGGTAACTCTAGAATTTAGTTTCTCCGTCTTGCCAAAGGTTTTAGTGTTGATAGGCTATGTGTAAAAGCTATTCTTCAACATTTAGTCTAGTTTTTATTGAACCTCTAGGGCATCCCATTGCTAACAATTCAGTTTTTCTTAGGTCTTTCTGCATCTGTTTCTTACCTTGGGTATGTACAGTAACTTTCAAGGTTACCGTAGTATGTGTTACTGTTTTCCCTCCCAGAGAGTATTTCCTTTCCACTGCACTTCCTCTGGAGTATTCCTAAGCTGTTCTCTTTGTTTTATACAAATTTTCCTCCCTGGCAACTATGATTGGATCAGCTCTTCTCCTGCACTGTGGGCTGCTCTTTTACTCCATCTTTCAGCCCTGAGTCCAAACTGCTGTGTAGTGGGTTCAGTTTCTCCTTGTCATGTGTCTTTTCAGCCTCCAGTAAATTCCATGTTAGAAGACCCTGATCTGCAAAACCGCAGGGAGTCAATGTTCAAAGATACCCAATTTTTTTCTTCATTTAGATGCTTTACCAACTGGGGTCCAGGTTAGCAGTGTGCACAGATTGACAAAGGTTCTTCTACAGGTCATTCTGGATTCTGGGGGCCACATTGAGTGTGTGCATGTGCTGACTGCTAGGGGTCCACTGCTGTGAGTCTATGGATACCCATCCCCGAATGGGCATGAGACTCAGCCTCTGCAGCAGGTGTTTCTGTGACCAGCAACCAACCAGGAGGTGCTCAGGCTGGAGTCCTGCTGTGTGTATCATAACTGTGCAGCTACAAACATGAGTGAGGGTCCAGACTGGCAAGTCTGCCTCCACTCTTTTACATTTCTTGGGTGTTGTATTTTTTTTCTTCAATTCAGCATTTGTATAGTCATTCTCCAGTCTCAATTGTTCTCCAACGTTCCACAAGAGGTGAATATGCCCTCTTATTTAATTTTTCAGGGATATTTTATATGACCATCTTGATGATATCACTCCCCTTGATTTTTAAATATTTGCCTGAGTTTCTAGTTGGTTATGAAATTATGAGTGGTAAGGATGGAATAGGTAAACCCTTAATGAAAGTGATTAGAGAAGGGAAATATTACAGTATTTCAGGTGAGAAAATATGCAAGCATGGGCTAGGATGGCAGCAGATGAGATGGTAGGTGGCCAGATTATGGATGCTGCAGATAGAACTGAAATGGAATTCTGATGAATTAGATATGGATATAAGAAATAAAAAATGATTCATACAAGACTGAATGGTGGCCCCGAGAAAAAGAAAAACTAGAGTTACTAATCACTGATGGAGAAGGACCAAGTTTTTTATCTGTTTATCCATTTGTTTACTTATTCAAGCAGGGCAGGAAATAAGGCATTTGATTTTAGACTTTCTATTAACATTTTAGATATATGTTTACATCCAAGTGGAGAGGTTGAGGAAAAACATGCTGGGAGAGATGAGAGCTTGGAACATAAATATGTGGCTCCATAAGAATGAAATAGACTATTGTTTTTATATGTCTATCAAGTGTAGATAAAAAAAAAAGAATTAATAGAGTGCAATGTAATGTGGCAGTCATGGTGATTTTGACGAGAGTAGTTCAATGGAGACAAACCCCAATAGAAATGGGTTCTACAAATGATGGAGAGAGGAAAAATAGAGTAAGCAAGGATAGATAGTTCTTTCAAGGAATTTTTCTCTCAAAGGAAATGCAGAAAGTATAGCAGCTGGAAGAGGCACTGTGTCAAATTATGGGCATCTGAATTTCTTTGTTTATGTAAATGAACCATTCCAGAAGGGAGGAAGAAATGAGATGATAGATAGATAAATAGATAGATGTTAAATAGATAAATAGATATTTAGGTAGATGGATGCAGATAAAGAGAGACTGAGAGAAAGAGGATAACTAATAATGTAGACAATTGAAAAAAATAATGGTGAAATATCCTCGAATGATTAGAAGATTGGATGTTGTGCAAAAATGAAGGTATTAAATCCTCAAAAAAAATAACAAATCATATCCAATAACATATTAAATATATTATACACTATGATCAAGTGAAATATATACTAAGTATGCAAAAGTGGGTCAACATAAGAAAATTAATCAATGTAATGCACCACATTAATAGAACAAAGAGAGAAGAAAAACATGAAAATTTCAATTGACAAAATCCAACACAATATCTTGATAAAAACACTCAAGAAAATAGAGATAGAAGGGAACTTCCTCAATATGATAGAGGACATTTATGAGAAACCCACAGCTAGGGTTAGCAAGAATTGTAGCCCTTGTACATTGCTGGTAGGAGTGTAAAATGGTTCAGCCACTCTGGAGAACAGCTTGGAATCTGTTCAGACAAATAAGTGTAAAATTACCATATGTCTCAGTTATCCCACTCCTAAGTATATATTCAAAAAGAATGGAAAACAGATAGATAAACAAATACTTATACACAAATGTCCATCATAGCAATATTCACAATAGCCAAAAGGTGGAAAAAACCCAAATGCCTATCTACAGATAAATGAATAAACAAGTTGTGGTATATACACACAATGAAATAGTATTCCACCACAGAAGGACTGAAGCGCTGAGACATGCTACAACATATTTGAGCCTTGCAAACATTAGGATAGTGAAAGATAACAGACACAAGCAATTACATATTGCATGATTCCATTTATATGAAATATCCAGGATAGATAACCGATAGAGACAAAGCAAATGGGTGGTTACCAGGGGTTAGAAGTAGGAGTAATAGGGAATAAGTGTTTAAGGCTATAAAATTTTATTTTGGAATGATTCAAATGTTTTGGAACTAGATAGAGGGGGTGGTTGCACAACATTGTAATGTGCTAAAGGTTTCTGAATTGTTCGATTTAAAATGGTTCATTTTATTTTATGTGAATTTCCCTTCAAGAACAAAAAAGTAAAAGTGTTGGTTTTGTATAGAAGCATAAAGAGTTAAATGAGAATAAACAATTCAAAGACACAAGTAGGTTCTCAGGAGTTACTGGATGCATATACAAGTTTTCTCTTGACTGCTTCTGTTTCTTGATATTCCCCACGTGATCATATTTCTTCCTATTTTTCACTGGAACATATTTCAAATAATCCTTCTTTAAGAAAACTTAGAATGATATAAGGTGTTACTAGTGGCCTCTAAACTTGAACAACGACTAGAGAAAAATATCACTTGAAAATTAAGAGTTATCAAATTCTGATTCTAGCTGGGGTTTGAATAGGTCAGATTCCAATGTGGTGTAGATACATAATTCCAATATTTATCTATATAGTCAGTAATGAATGATCACTCTTGGTTTTACAATTAATCATATTAGAAATGAATTCAATTCCTTGACAGAGACTAGAATGACATAATTGATTGATGGAAAATGCCTATGTTTCCTTGAATTCCAGGAAGTATATTTATGAATGCATGTTGATTATTGATTGATATTAGAGAACTTAAATGAACAAATTGGTCTGGAAAAATAAACCTTGACATGGCTATGTTTCCTCTCAACAGGCTAGTTGTCTCTTCTCCTGTGTTCTGACAGCAAATACTTGCAGTGGTCAAGTCCTCATTGGTAGACAGATTCATTTTTATTTAAGGAATGGATTTTCAGAGATGAAAGTTGGCTCTTATTCTAACGGTTGATTCTAGTCAGGATTCTAGACCTCTGACTTAGTGTCTTTATATGGGTATTTGATATCCCATGCACCCAACCTCAACAGGAGGATATAAATCAGAGGCAGATAAAAATTTAGACAATGTGATGATCTGTTGTTTATCTTTTCAAGTAATTAAACACAGAAATTTCCAGGTAGGTGGAAAGAATAATGCTGAACTTTGAAACTTCAAGTATTTTGTATTTTCTTAAAAAAAACAAGGAAAACATAACCTCAATTATCTGATAATCCTTTATCTTTGTGAAATAAGGAAAGGAAGGGCTATTATAATTATAGTAATTGTTTACTGGTTAAAAACACATCACACCAATGACCATTTCAACATTTAGAGGTCTCACCCAGTTACATTATGTGCAGTGCACCAGAGATGAGAACTACAAAGGAAATATTTCCTGGGATGAGAGAATCAGGTTCAATATAAAATCAAAGCCAGTGAAGCCATAATGAGAAGCAGTATGAAATTAGAATACTGCTTTACTATTGCAAAAAAGTGCCTTCACATTAGAGACCATGTAAAGGGAACTTTTCATTTTATGGTTGTGTTTTGAAATGAGTCCAATCAGCAGGGATGTCTGTGTTTTATGTCTTTGCTTTACTTGCCTTATACATGTGCCCTTGGAAAAATGTGTTTTCTGTACCTTCCTCTTATTCTTACTGATAAGTTCATCAGAATATATTGAGACCTTTTAAACTATTACAGCTTGCTTAGGAGTGGATGTTGTTGGGACAATTCAATGAGTTAAATCATACGAGGCATTAGGAATAGTGTCAGCATGAAATATGCCATAAGAAATATTCACTATTTTAATATTAACTTATTGAATTACTCAGAGTTCCATAATCTTTAACAAAATATATAAATTTGTCATCCAAGCCCTTCTGATATCTAGCATCATACCTAACGTCATTCAGTTTTCTAAAATTATTTTTCACAACTTAATAACCAGAATTTGCCTCAAAATCATATTTGTTTATAAGAAACCAGAGGTTTTTAAGAAACCAGAAATATACAGTGTCCTTACTCACAATCTCACTTTTGTCTGTGCTACTCTCCTTGCCTCTATTTTCTTGTTTTTTTCATCACTGCTTATCTAAATCTGAGCTGTTATTTTCAGAATGGGTCAACTCCAACCTTGATCTGATCATTCAAGGTCACTTGGTCTCTTTGCCTGAGGTTCTCTACTATATGTTTTCAGATTAGTAAATTTCTACTAATATCTCAACTTGAATTTTTTGTTATATTTTTATTCTCATTGCCAAAGCTACATTTTGAATGTCTTGGAGTAAAACAAATTAATATTTATATTGTTCTTATATTTTATCTCTCCTAGAAGAGGATACCTATGATTGATGACTTAATATTCATTGACATGATTTGAAAAAATGATACACATAATAGTAAAATAAGTTCTGTATGGGATCCAGCCAGTGCACTACCTCAGTTTCCTTTAGATGCCTAAGCCTCAGCTGCATGGTCAAGAAAAAGTATTGGCCACTGCTGACCTTCTGTCATCCTACTACATTACCTGAGTCAATTAACTCTCACCTCCTCTAGATGACAATTTTACTTCTTTGCCTTCCTCCTCAAACATCTAAGACAAACTTCCCAATTCCCTTTCTCAGCCGGTGGCCTTGCTTCTACTTCAGCCTAGAAGCAATCTGAAAACTGTTCACAAGCTGTCAGCACCACACATATCCTATTTCCTTCAAGGATGCAAGCTACACTCAAGTATGGCTTCCATCTTACCCAATGAAGCAGGAGCCTCAACAATTGTAGATCCAAGGAGGCTCTAGCTCCCCCACTTCTAATTTTAGATGAGTCAACTCAAGTAAAATTGAAACTGTGGTATCTGACTTTCAGGAAGCTCTCTGGAGGGACACTAGATAACTCAAACCTAAAGTGCAGGGATATCAACCACTTAGGGGTAAATAATGATAGATAAAATTTAGGAGACCTGAAGGAGACAATGGACAAGTTCCTCCCCCTTCTTTTCCCTAATGGACTCTTTCCACAGGGCTTGTCTGGAGGATGTGCCATTGAACCAAGCACTGGTGGGTTGTTTGAGTCTTTTATGTGGACCCCAGATGATTATGTTATTAAACTGAACCTATTTTGAACCTTTGATTAGATTAGATTAGATCAGTTAAGGACCTTTGATTAGATTGCTCCAGTAGGATATAACCCAAGATGGGTCTTAATCCTCTTACTGGAGCTTTTATAAATGGAAGAAAGAAAGCTGCAGACACAAGAAAACAAGTGCAGAGACAGGAAGAGGCCTCCAGAAGCTGGGATCAATAGACCTGAGAGAGAGAAAAGCCAAGACAGAGTAGCCCAAAGTGGAAAGCAATGAGGCCCAGAGGAGAGGGAAGAGACAAGCAGTTACCACCATGTAACTTATCACCCACAGCTTAGCTTGGAGAGAACGTGAGCCTGGAAGAGAAGGCAGAGACTGGCAGAGCCACCATTGTGCCTTGCTATGAGGCAGGTATCCTAGATCATCAGCAGCCAACCTTCGAGAAAGAACTTTGCTTGATGCCTTGATTTGGACCTTTTTCCCAGCCTCTAAAATATAAGCTTTTAACCTAATAAATTCCCATTGTAAAAACCAACCAATTTCTGGTGTATTGCTCTCAGCAGCTTTTAGCAAGCTAAAACAACTGGGTTATGTTTTTTGAAGATTGTGTAGATGACTTGCTTGAGAATTTCTTTGAATTTTCTTTTTCTTCCTTCTTTGCCTCATGTCCTATTTACCCTCTTCTTGCTAACCTGAAATTGCAGCACTCTAAAAGCCTCTGCATGAAAGGTATGCCTCAAGCTCTATTTTCTTGGGAACTTAGTCCATAACTTTCTAGTCTATTACCAGCATTACCAGGACATGAAATGGAAAGACTAAAACAAGTAACTTTAATAGAGAATCGATAGCAACACAAGTTGTTTCAGGCATTTTCAAAATTTAATGTTTTCAATAGAACTGTAAGATGGCATTGCCTGTTACAGATGAGAAAAATGAATTTCAGTGAGTTAAAGTGACTTCTTTAAGTGACTCTACTAATATGTACCTTGATTTGAATCCAGGGCTGCTAACACTTGACTTATGGCATTGCAAACAATAGTTGCATTACTTAAGAGACTACAGTTCATTTTGGGTATATAGCTCTTACATTCTCCCAGTGAGGCAGAACTCCTAGATTAATTTCTTCTCCAGAGAAATATGGTGCAATACAGGTCACTGTTAACTGCATGCACATAACTAAGTATTGCTCAGCAGTGGGGCTCTGGTATTTCCCTTCACAGTCCCATAACCTCCAGAAGATTTTTGGCCACTGTCACAAGCTGGTCAATCCTTGTACTTTATAGAAGATTCAGAGGCATGGATCAATCTGGATAGCATTTGGTACACAATTTAAGAGTTATCTCATCTCTCCTCTTTATTCAGTTAAAAATATCTATATTGTCATAGTCTTACTTAGCCATTTATGAAAGTTCTCTAGGGAAGATGACTTCAAAGCTTTCTCAGTAGCTAATTCAGAGTCTAATAACTTTTCCAGTCAGTTTTTCCTGAAGTTGAAACTGAATTTCTGTGCCAATCAAAACTCATTTCTCTTTGGCATCTCTGTAGGGAGACAACATAAACTTGCAAAGTATTATAATGGATTATCTGGCAGATGAATTTCAAAAACACAGATAGTAATAGACTTATAATTTAATAATAAGAGACTACAAAAAATAAGTACTTGAAGTTACAACTGAAAAGCTATTTATTGGTGCTAGAGTCCCAAGAGGCATTCCCTGAAATGGGAAGTATATAACATCAAGAATAAGGGTATGGGGAGAAAAAGAGGAAAGAAGGGAAATACTGTCATAAATAGCAAGAGTTCAGAACAGCTGTGCATTGAATTCTTGGTCTAGAGCAGATACAGAGGACCAAAGATAGAAAGTAAATTTCCTAAGTTATTTAAATACAAAAATGATATTCAACTCACTCTTCCCAGCAAGACCAATGTGGGATGCTTAAGAATGACTATGCTTCCAGAAATCCACATCAAACCATGCTTTTAATGAACAAGTGCACTGTAACAAAAAGAGGTTCAATTAGATCAGTGGGAAATGCGGAGTCAATTTCTCTCTGTGGCATATCCCTCTCCAGAGAGAAGATGGCCATGACAGACACTGCTGGCTCCCTAATCCTTTCTTCCTTTGTAACAGAGTCTTAAGTGTTTTCAACTATTAGGGTAAGAGGTTATGGAATTCAGGTGAGACTGTGTTCATGCTTCATCCCCACTGTCATTCCATCCTCCTTGTTAAAAGAAATTTGGGGGTGGAAAAAATATTGAGTTAGTTAAAAACTACCCTTGTCCGATTTCTTTCATGGACTCATGATGTGAGTCAAAACTAAGTTATCTTTCTGCAAATGAGGATGCATGCAATATGCCTCCTCAATGTATCATTGATGTTAAAATTTAAAAAAATGGTAAAATTTTTTCAAAAACATAAAATAAATCATCATCATCATCATCAAAACCTTGTTCCAGTGGGCCCTATTTTGGAATTTATGTTCCCCAGTGTGACAGAGTTGGACTAAGTTGTGGTTTCCCTACACATGGCTCTTCTGCTCCTTCTATCTGAACCTGTAGATAATACTAGAGTTGATACGTTTATGTCTAAGAGACTTAAATATTTGGGCTTTCCACATTCCAGTTGCACCCTGAATCTCAACAGAGTTGCAACACCTACTCTCCAGTTCATTGAACTCACCCAGGACAACTAACAAGGAGATGATGATGGACAACAACCATCTCAAGAAACAGAAAGCAGAAACAACTGCAAGCAAGATAGTTCCATCCATTTGCCCCACGGGATTTAAGCCCCCTTTCAATTAGAGGCAGAGTGGGCATCACCATCCCAGAAACCACAGGATTGAGGAATGAATGATGGAATAGAGTAGACTTAATGTTATTCTACTATAGACTTATTGTTATTCTAGCAATGGAAGAACTTTTATCATTGATGTGGAGGCAGTAGCCAACGGAGGTTCTGAGGGGAGGGAGAGGGAAAAATAAATGTAATATGGGGGCATTTTCAGGACATTGGAACTGTCCTGAATGACGCTGCAATGACAGATACAGAACATTATAAATCTTGTCATAACTTACAAAATTGTGTGGGAGAGAGCTTAAACTATAATGTAAACTATAATCCACACTTAGTGGCAATCATCCAATATGTGCTCATCAATTGTAACAAATGTACCACACTAATGAAGGATGTTGTTAATGTAGGAAAGTGTGGGAGGGGGAAGGGATGGGGCATATGGGAATCCCCTACTTTTTTATGTAACATTTATGTAATCTAAGTATCTTTAAAAAAATTAAAAAGTATATTAAAAAATACATTGTTATGATAATAATGCATTCTATGTGTGGAATACCTTCTTGGTTCACCACATTTGATACTGACATTCTTGCAAAGCAAATATCAACCAAACCATTTCCAGATTTTTAAAAACTGAGGTGTAAAGGCTTTGTTATTTATCTAAACTTTAATAACTAATCAATGGAAGGTCTATTTTTAACCCACAATACTATTTCATATATATACAAATTTAGCTAAGATGTAGCATCCTTCTTTTATTTCCCCTCTTCATTTATTTGTCCCAAAACTTATGTCTATTTTGTCGATTGAGTATAGCATGAGACTTGACCTATAGGCTTTATTTTTAACCTACCTCTTTCTAAATTAAATGGTAGTTGACAATGGAGATTTATCATAACTAATAAATATTTATTCTTTTATTCCTCAATCACAGTGAAAGTTCAGAACTTTGAAACACTGGACATATTTCATATTCAGCTACATCATATTTGTCTTCTGCATGCACTCCTCCATACGTTTGTAGGAATGCAAGTCTATTCATTATTAATATTACAATATGGAAAATAGTTCATTTGTATGGAAATAGCTGAATCTAGATGATGTGTTCCTTGTTCAAAATGAATCAAAGATTTCTGATTAAAAAACAAATCTTTCTTTGAAAAGGTCGAAAATGATGGCTTTAAATGAAATTATTTCAGCTCTATTATATGTGGGTCAGTGATGAAATGCCCTGCCAAAATATGGTCTGGTTCTCTATTCTTCCTATCTGGTTACAAAGTTTAAAAATCCCCCTTTGTTTAAAATTTTTTAAAAAAATGCATATGCGTTGTATTCTATTATTTACCTAATATTGCAGATGAAAATTTAAAAATATTTCTTTGTTTAGGAAATATAAATTTAAATGCATCAATAATAAATTATATATTAAAATTTCTTCATAAAATATTAGTGCTATAGATATTCAGGAGTTGTGTAAACCCAACTGGAGTGATAAAGAAGGTCTTCACAGGGGAATCAATATTAATATTTTAATTTAGAAGACTAGTAAATCCTGGAAAGATGAAGAGGAAAAAAGAAAACAGGGTGAGAAAGAACATACATAGGGAAAAACAAAAGTTCATAAAAATACCTATGATTTTTAAAATTTATTGCCCCAAAATATTGCATGCCTGCTTTTACTCAGAGAGTGTTTTAATTCCAAATGAAATAAAAGAAGAATGTAATATTGTCCCTGCCCTCTGGATCCTGGTGGTTAATAGAGAAATTATATTAAAACAATTTCAATCCAGTAGGAGTCAAATTAAATGAAAGTCAACTTGAGTGATGTACAGGAGGGAATTGGAGGTGCTGATGCCAGACTTTGCCAGGAGGATTTAGAAAGACTCCATAGCACAGACGTGGATAACCCTTGGCCTGTGTATTGATGAATAAGTGAGGGCACAGGAACTTAGGATGGAGGGTGGAGGCAGGAAATTCTAGGGAGACAAGATACTAGATGGAAGTGCATTGACCTACAAAATGCTATGACAAATAAGGAAAGACCAGTCATGTGGGTGGCTGTAACATAGAATCTATCAGGTAAATTCAAAGTGGAAGTCACCTAGCAAGCAGTCACCTACTGAGAAGATAAGAGAAGTCAAAGAAGAGTTGGCAAATGGATATGCAATTCTATTAGAGTCACTGTGTGCATAACCCTGATTGCAAGCTGGGCCCAGGTAATGGCATGAAATTCTTCAAAAATAAAATTTCAGCTGGGCTATTCTGGTGTATAATTTATTTCTGGTACTTCACAGAAAGAGATTTGTCCCTCTATTATGAGATAGTGGTCCCATTTAA
Source organism: Cabassous unicinctus (assembly GCA_029593785.1). Lineage (NCBI taxonomy): Eukaryota > Metazoa > Chordata > Mammalia > Cingulata > Chlamyphoridae > Cabassous > Cabassous unicinctus. The sequence goes on along the minus strand of JAQZBX010040668.1, from coordinate 8,097 downwards.
AACGCAGATATACCTGGTAAAGCAACATGAATTAATTCCATAACTCATTTATACATTCAATTCTGTATTTTTATTGATCTATTTTCTGTTAATTTCACATCCATTTTTCTTTATAATAAATATTTAAGATATTCGAATGTAGTTGTGCCTGAAGAGTGAGAACTAAGCTTTATTGGATATCTAAGTCTTACTTGGCAGTCAAAAACAGAGTGGCCTTTGATATAGTATTATATTTATTCTGCACAGAAACTTGTGAGCCCAACACTTACTCAAGATTCTGGCAAGTGCCACCTCCATAAAGCAGTCTTCCTTGACCACTTCCCCATCCTGCACTAGGACTCTATTCTTTTGCCCTTGAATAAAAGTACTTCATGTGACATGGTATGAGATATCCATTTTGTGGTTATTATCCGTATATGCAACTAAAATTTAAAAGCCGCAAGAACACAGATTTTGCTATGCTCATGCCTCCAGTGTTTAGAACAGAGCTGGCATGAAGTAAATAGTTAATAAATATTTTTGAATGTATAAGTGAATGAATGAATATTCATATACACATTTAAAAAATAGTGGACTAGAGTCTCAGTCTTCGCTAACTGACTTAACAAAGATCAAACTAGTGAATTGTTTTTCTTCAGAAGGCAAACTCCTCCTTTACCCAAATAGAGAAAGCAGAAGGAAAAGTTTACAAAAGTAAAACAGCTCTACTTCATGATTCCACTAAAGATGACCCTCATTCAGGGCTTTTGGGGGATATAGTTCATCCAGTCAAGATTTATTAAGGTACAAATAAGAGCCTTATAGTGCCTAATAAGCCTAGTGCCTAATAAGTTTCCATACCTGTTACAGGTTGGTCCCCAAGAGGCAGACTGCAGGAAAGAGAACGGTGAGCAAGAAGGTGATCAGAGGGTACTCTAGGACCAACATCTGTGGAAAGGAAGGGAAGGAAGCAGGAGTAGACAGAAGGAAATGCTGGGCCAAGATGCAGTCAAGACGAAGAGCTCAGCCAAGTCTCAACAGCTCTGAAGCTGAGAAGTGCCCTCCATATTACTTAGGCTCTGAGACTCCTTTGCTGTATGGTACCTCTCCTTCTTAATCAGGACTGGCCCCTGCCTGGATATGTCATGTAATGACTTGATTTGTTCTTGGCCCTAAAACCAGTAGGGGAAGTGAAAACAGTTTCTGTATGAAAATAGGATCCACCTTGGAACCTCGTACATAGGAAGCAGGCACTCAACCACTTGAGCTGCACCCCCTCCTATCCCTATCCCTTTTGAAACAGTTGTATTCTCTCCCAGCCAGGGCCCTGACCTTGCCTCTTTGGAGTGTTTTACTTCCTTTGAAGCTCTGCCATTGTTATGGATAAATTCCACACCTTTTCCTCACCTTTTGCTGCCCTCTGGCTTCAGGCAAAGAGAGCCTCTTATTAACTTGTTATTATCTTATTATCTTGTTAACAAGGATATTTTCCAGATTTCACACTTAGCTTTTCATAGTTGAATAAATAATCTCAGCCTTTTTATTATTTTCATGTCAATTTCACTGTAACAGCAACTACCCATTCTACTCTTCTAATAGTTACTACATATCCTTTGCAAAAATATGTTGTATGTGCTGAGAATACCTTTATCTACTTGGAAAACTTCCATCAAGACACAATCAATCACCTTCTCCTCCATGATGCATTCTCCAACCTTCTATCAGAGTTGTTCTCTTCTTTCATTGTGCCCCCACTCTTCTTAATATTTGACCTTATAAATGATTTACCTCCCTTTTTATTTATTTATGTATTTATTTATTTGTTTATTTACTTTTGTATTTGTCTGGTCTCTAAGCTTTTGAGAAAATTTGGAGCAGGTGCCGAGCTTTATTTAAAGTACTGCCTCTAGATATCTTCCTAACACATAATACAATGCACCCACTAGCACAATCCTTTCCACTGAAGTATCAAACCAGTTTACCACTGATGAGAGTTTTCACAATCAAACTCATTCCAGGAGATCCATTGCTCAACCTATTAGCAGTAGTGATATCCTTATTGCTGGGTAAACAGTAAGTGAACAATTTCCAAGCATCTGTCTTACTATCTGCTTTAGACCACTTTTAGTCTGAACTGTATCAGGCTATGTTCTCCAAGAAGCAGATTTTGAAACAGAGATTAGCATGGATGGAATTTTAGGGAATGCTCTTGAGATAAACAACATTGGAAAGAAGGGAGGAAAACAGTGCTGGGCAATGAGAGGTTTTGGACTAGGGTGCATCTTTATTAGAGCCCAAGGGGCATCCTGAAACTTGGCCTGCCAGGAAGAATTGTTATGAGGTTCAAAAAGAGCTGACACTTTCTATTCCCTTGCAAGTGAATCATTAGATGTGGGTGGGGAAATTAGCTACTTAAATGTAAGCTAAGATAGCATTAAATTTTTAGACTAAAATGCATTTTAATTTATTTAAAGAATTAACTAAATAAATTAAATCCCAAAACTAGAAGCAAATATAACTGGTTAGTTAATTAATTTTGGAAAATAGATGAACTTTCTAATATAATATTACATAAAAGTAATAATGGTAATATTAATGTATTATTATTTATTATGTAAATTTTTTTTAAAAGTTAAATTTTGCACCATTTAATATATAAATATCTCAAAAAATTTGTATATTAACCTGTCTTAAAATAGAGATGATATCTTACTGGGAAAATATTTGCAACAAATATGAAAAGTTGGCAGTTAATATTCTTAATATGATTTTTAAAGAATGAATTTGGCAATGATGAATGCATCAATTGGTAAAAGAGCAAATATTGGGATGATATTGTATTTATTTTCATATCCTTGAGGCTGAAACACACTGACTGGAACATATTGGATACTTGCATTAAATTTAAAGGAGAAATATTATGACTTTTAACAGACTTTTGAATGGAAACTATGGAAGCCATAAAGACAACGGAAAGGTGGCAAACAATTTTTTTAACTGCCAAACTAGAATTCTATTCCCAACAAAAATATCCTTCAAAAAGAAGGTGAAATAGAAACATTTTCAGAAAAATAACAGCTATCAGAATTTGTTGTTAGCAAGAAATAGGAAAATAACGGATCCAAGATGAAAGCCCAGAAAAGCAGAAAAGGGATAGATAGAGAAATACAAGTGGTCACTAAGTGTCTCAAGCAATAGCAACAATGCCTTTTGAGTTTTAAGTATTGCAAAATGAATATGTACCAGGAAGCTCAAAAAAGAAGGTGTCCAAATCATTTTGGATGAAAATGATTTAACCTCATTAGTCATCAGTGCAATGCAAATGTAAATCTCAGTGAGCTACTGCTACACACAGACATATACATATGTACTCATATATGTGCATAATCAACAAAATGGGTAAGATTTAAAAGAATATTAATGCCATTTATGGATGTGGATGTGGAACAACGTATATCTTGCTTGTGGAAATGTAATTTGATACAATTAATTTGGAAAATAGTTTAGCATTACCTAGTAAAATTGAACATAAGCTATTTTATGACCCAGCATTTCTATTAAAAATATATGAATATATATCTACAGAAATGAGTACCATACCCTCCAAAAACGTGTGCAAAAATGCTTATTGAAATAATATTAATGATAAGTAAGAAGTAAAAAGAATTTAAATACCCATGAGGAGCAAAATGGAAAAGTAAATTGTGTTATATTCATAACATGGAGTTGTGAAAGAAGTTCCCTTTAGTTACACGCAAGACAATGGATCCATCTCACATACATGATATTGTGAAAAGTAAAAATAAGGTAGACAAAAAGGGGGAAAGCTATATAGTTTCATTTGTATGAAAGGAATGGCCAATCCCAGTCTATGGAGTTAGAAGTTAAAAAGTGTTCTTTTGGGAGTTTGGAAATATTAATCGTTAAGATTAGTGGGTTAGCAATGCTCTTTTTATCTACCTCTGTACTGCATGCATTTGTAAGAATTCATGAATCTGTACATTCAGGAGCTGTGCATCTTACTGTATAGATATGCTATCTAATAAAAATAATTTGGAGCTCTGGATTTTATGATTTTGTATTAGAAAAAATGCACAGGTTTAATGCTAACTAGATATTTGTAAAAGCTTGGGAATGGGCAGTCAGAGGAGACTGGTTTATTTCTCTCAAAAGTAGCTCAGCAGTTTAGCCAGTATCTAGCTTCTCTGTAAATCATAATAGATAACCAGCAGTGACTTTGAAATCAATTTTATGCAGAGTTATAGCAATGAGCTCTTTATGTATTTCACTCCAAAAGTTGCACTGTTGAAAGAAAATATCCACTCAATATTGTGTTTATTAGAAAAGTACTCTCCAGTTATTCTAGCTAATATAAGTTTCCTCTATCTGGAATAGGTTTTTTATCTACAATTACACTCCAAGAATAAGAATGATTCAAATCAGACTACTTAGATCTAATTAATGTTGCATTGTGGGCTGCTTTCCTTAAATTTGTAGGTGCAAAAACAGGAAATCTTAATGACTTCATTTATGGAAACATGGAATTACATGGGCTTTCATTTTGTATTCTTGGTTTGTCATGCATTGTGCACAGAGACATTTGAACCAAGAATGGCTTCATAGTTCCTGTTAAAATAGCTGTGCTCTGAGGGATAATGATTTTATTTAAGAAGCTCGTTTGAAATTCTTCCTTCTATTTTCTCATCAACGGCCTTAACAATATTTTAATGATTTTGATTTCTAGATAATGATATTCATTCTCACAGACCAGAGAGCCCCAATTCCAACTCATTTGCTCTTTCTCCTTGTATTATCTTTTGATGTGTAAAGATTTGGTAATGGTCAAAGGGCTGTAGCACAACATTGGGAATGTAATTAACAGCACTGAATTATATATTTGAATGTGGATAAAAAGGGAAATTTTAGGTTGTATATATGCTACTAGAATAAATTTTTTTAAAAAATCCATTGAACTGCATAACACAAAGAGTGAGCCCTAAGTTAAAACATGGACTATAGTTAACAGTATAATTATTTTTAAAAATGTGATTCCACAAATGTATCACACCAATGCAATAATAGGGTGGTATATGGCAACCTTGTATTTTATGCATGATTGCATAAAAATACAAAAGTCAAAGGGAATTGACTATTATCAAAGATGTGATCTATTTGTGTTAACTTGGGTCACTGGAGTGCGTGACTATTTAAGTCAAGCTTTTATGTCCCATACCTGAAGGGGAAATAGTCTTTACTCTTAGATCAAGGGAATTGTTCTGTAAATATCTCACAAGAGCCCAGGGGCCTAGATGTTTCTAGATTTCCTTATCTCATTTTAAAAAAAAAATAAAAAGAAAACCCCACTTTCCCCACTTATAAAGGGGACTAGTTGCAAATATCTTATTTCTCAGGTTCCCAACAACACCAATAGCATGCATCATGCTTTTTGGCATGTATTATATGCTCTTCTTGCATTCAATTTATCACTCACAAAAGGGAGCACAAATTAAAGGCTCAAAATGTGCCAGGCGCTGTCCATGGTATTTCACTTATAGGGACAACTGTGACACAGCTCAATACCTCAGGTAGTTCTCAGAAAACTGAGGGAGAGGTTGCGTGTGAAGATGCATCAATGGAGAATTGCCATTTAATGTAGTGTGTATTACAAAAAATACACACTACTTCTGCAAGAGCAGACATAGCAGAAAGGAAGAAGTGGCTAACCTTATAGGAGTACTGAGATGTGGAAATTCTGTGAAGTTTTTTGAGAAAATTAAGTCATTTAGGGCAGCACATGTTCCACTCTCTCTACTTAAACTTTTCCACCCCTCCTGCCTTCCTATCCTGGGGAAATATGTTTTTTTCCTACATTATCCACACATTCTTTAGGGTCTCTTTATATTTACAAGCCTAGAGTCCTTTCTGCATCTTTCCTCTTTCTCTACATTTGCTATGTTTCTTCTTAGATCAGAAAAATGTTCAGTTGTCTCACATCATTAAACAGTACCGCCAACAACAAAACATTTTCATGTTTCCACCCTCCACTCTAGACTCTGTTCTACTTGTTTAATTGCTTCTTTACTTAAGAAGTTTGATATAAGTTTGTACACTCACTTTCAATATCTTCATCTTCCATTTAAACTTTACTTCTATGTAGTCTTGATGCTACTTTTACCAAAATTACTAATGAATTTAATTTTCAAAATATTTTGAGTACTTTTTTTGAGTGCTTTTTGGACCTCTCTGCTGCTTTTCAAATGCTTACTTCATGAAATAGGACCTTCTTTTAGATTATCTTCTAAAATTCTTTCCTTTATTGTCTCCTATCTTTCTAAGAAGTTTCATTTATTGCCTTCTAAGGGTTTTTGTTTCTGACTCCTCTCAAACATTGATAAAACTAATTGGTCTTCCATCTTCTCAACATTTAACTTCTCAATGAAACCTCTTCTCCTTATGATTTCCACATTTTTGTCTCCAACTTAGACTTCACCACTTATCTTCAGTCCTATCTTGGAAAATCTTTTGAAATAATACACACATGAACACACACATGTAAAAGAATTGGGTAGATGGAAAAGATATAAAAAATATTTTTCACATAGAAATAGCATATGAAAATGGAGTCAGGCCTGGAAGAATGAAATGACATTTTGGGTTTGCAGAACCTTACTTAGTTGCTATTAGTGTACAAAACTACGTCTGTGGAATGGCAAGAATTGATCTCACAAAGATAAAGAGAACCCAAATTATAATATAAAATGGCATAGCATGCTCAATGCTTTGGATTTCTTGCAGGATACACAGGGTATCTTGCAAGAAAATGGCAAGTATCATCTACTCTGGCACCTTGGTGGACTATAAAGTGTATGTTTGATGGTCAGGTGTAAGACAGGTATGTTAGAAAGCCTAGAAGTAGTTGGAAAGTACTTTTTCTCCAATGCTATTATGTTCTTCCCTGCAAACTGCACTGTGAGAACCATGCCTTGCTCTCTGTGTCTTTTATAACTCTTTTCCTAAGGTTCCAGGCCCAACTGGGTCTCAGTGGTCTTTCTGGTACTGGGAAAATAGCCACTTGATCCCTCAAACCTTAAGATAGCACATCTTATGAGTAAAACAAACTGGCAAACAAAACTATAGAGTACCTCCAATAGATGCATGTGTATTTATGTATTTTATGCATGTCCTGCTGCACTAGAAGGCAATAATCCTTATAAAACATAATGGATAGAAATTTTAAAAGAATAATGTAAAGCAGAAATTAAATATTGTTAAATGATTAATTTCTTTTAGTAAAAAATCCTTGTTTTTAAAAAGAAACAGTTTTAATGAGCACAAATGGAAGTATAACACAACATAGTCAAGGTAGTACCAGCAATGTAATTACATGAGAGACTCAGAAGTTATTCACTTTCATTGATGGGAACACTTTCATTCATGGATGTCTTTACAGTTCATCTCAAAAAATAAACCTTACAAAGGTGTATTTCTTCTTTGTCTTTTACTGTGAACAGTGGTGTCGTTTTTGGGGTTTTCCTTGAAGGCTGCAAGGGTTTTTGTCTGAATCATAATTTTTCTAAAGCAAGACCTAGTTATGGATTGACACATAAGAGCATATAGGAGGTGCAGGCAGAAAGCAGTCTTCTGTGAGTCTTGGAAAGTTGTTTCTCACTTCTGAGAAGATATGACAGAAAATTTCCATCTGTGCCCTAGATGTAGACATCCCCCTGGAGGTGATGAGTGAAATATAGACAGGAACCATGGGATAAGGAAAGGAGTCAGCCTCAAAAGAAAAACCAATTAACCTCAAAGTTGAACATAAGAAGACCTAAAGGAAATCATACAGGCTGTGAATCAATCAGACCTAGACCAGCTCTATTCCTACCAGATTCTTTTTTAATGGAATGCTGGTTTGAGTCTTTTGTAGACCCCCAAATATCCTCTTCTTTAAATGAGCCCATTCTTGTGCCAGTAAACCAATCACAGTTGGGCCTTTGATTAGATTGCAAGACCCAGGGGTGGTCTTAATCCTCTTACTGGAGTCCTTTTAAACAGAATACTAAAAAGCCACAGACACACACAAAAGCAGCAGAGTCAGAGAAACCCTGAGAGGATGAGTGA
>JAQZBX010040667.1:0-22600 GCA_029593785.1 Cabassous unicinctus | reverse complement strand
GATGACTTATTTGAGTCCAACTCTGTCACTCTCAGGAACACAGATGCCAATGAAGAGCCCACTAATTAGGCATCAATCTCTGGGGCTATCCCCACTTGTATAGGACCTGGGTGTCACCAGAGCCCTCAGGGGTCCCTCAGTGTGGGGTGATATCCACTTTGGTGTTCTATGAGATCCTACTGAGGTATGCATAAGTGTTACCTCTGGGATGACCTCCCGACACTCTTTGAAGTGTCTTAGCCACGTGAACTCATATCTCTTTACCTTTTCCCCCTTTTATTCAAGGTCTTTTTCCGATCGTGTTGCCAGTTGGCACTTGGTATTAATCCCTCGTTGCCAGGGAGGCTCATCCCGGGAATCATGTCCCACGTTGGGGGGAAGAACTTCATTCTTTTTTATGGCTGAATAGTATTCCATTGTGTGTAGGTAAGGCATTTTGTTTATCCATTCTTCTGTTAATGGACACTTGAGTTTCTTCCACCTTTTAGCTATTGTTAATAATGCTTTGAATATTGGCAAATATCTGTTTGACACTGCTTTCAATTGTTTTGTGTATATATCTGGAAGTGGGATTGCCAAATCATATGGTAATTCTATACTTAACTTCCTGAGGAACTGCTAAACTGTCCTCCACATTCCCACCAACATTGTATGACAGTCCTCATTTCTCTGCATTCTCTCCAATACTTATTTACCATTTTAAAAATAATAGCCATTCTGGTGAGTGTGAAGTGATATCTTATTGGGATTGGTTTTGATTTACATTTCCCTAATAACTAATGATTTTATGTATCTTTTCATGTGCTTGTTGACTATTTGTATACCTTCTTTGGAGAAATGTCTCTTCAAGGCCTTTGCCTGATTTTTCTTTTAATTAGCTTGTCTTTTTGTTGTTGAGTTATGGAGTTCTTTATTTATTTTGGGTATTAAAACCTTATCAGATACAAATATTTTCTCCCATTCTATAGGTTGTCTTTTCACTTTCTTGATAATGTCTTTTGATGCACAAAAGTTTATAATTTGACCAGGTCCCATTTATGTATTTTTTTTTCTTTTGTTGCTCTGCTTTTCATGCAAAGTCTAAGAATCCACTGCCTAGCACAAGATCCTGAAGATGTATGGTATTCCCTTAAATATATTTCTATAATCCTTATATTTTCTTACAATCCTTATATTTAAAATGCCCCCCTTTTCATTTCTGATTGTAGTTATTTGTGTCCTCTCTCTTTTCCCCTTTGTCAGTCTAGCTAAAGATTTGTCCATTGTATTGATCTTTTCAAAGAACCAAGATTTGATTTCATGTTTGTCTTTCTTGTTTTTCTACTCTCTGTTTCCATTTTTCTCCTCTCTAATCTCAGTTTCCTTTTTTCTGCTCTCTTCAGTTTTAGTTTGCTCTTCATTTTCTAATTCTTCCTTCTGAGGTTAGATCACTGTGAGGTTAGGTCTCTGATTTGAGATCTTTCTTCTTTTCTTGTCTCAAGCATTTACAGCTACAAATTTCCCTCTCAGCACTACCTTCCCTGCATCCCATAACTTTGGGTATGTGGTGTTTTCGTTTTCATTCATCTCAAGATATTTCCTAATTTCCCTTGTGGCTTCTTTAACCCATTGGCTGTTTAGGATTGTATTATTTAATTTCCACATATTTGTGAATTCTCCAGTTCTCTCTCTGTCATTTTTGATTTGCAGGTTCGTTCCACTGTCAAAAAAAGTTACATTGTGTGATTTCTGTCTTTTAAAATTTGTTGAGATTTGTGTTTTCCACGTGATTTTTTAAAATCGTCACAAAACAGATAGGCTTTTGTCTGAAAGTTTTGGCTGAACCTATTTTATTTTGTTTTCCAGAGAAACCATTTGATGCAGAGTCCTAAAAATGCATTGTAGAGGGCTACCCTTGGTGCTTTTTGTACCTATGTTTATAAGCACAGCAGGTAAGAACTTTGGAATTCTTCACCGGTATACTTCACTGGTAGTCGAGAGGGGATACACAGGTTTGTTTGTTTTTAAAGTGGTAGCAGCTGCTGAATGGGGGACAAAAGATGCTGAATTTATTGAAGTCAGTGACTGTAGATATTACTTTACATAGTTGCCAACCATTTGGTGTTGCTGGCATAGAGAATGTGAGGTTCACACGAGTGGGGCCAATATATGGTAGTATTGAAAAAGGTTCAATCCTCTGAGTTACATAGAGAGGGCAGGATGAAAAATCTTGTATACTGAAATAAATTATATTTGAGATGAAAATGGTTTCATGTTATTTGAAACTGAGGCAGTAAATCTACTTTATTATTCGTTTTTAGAAAGAATTACACACTGTCTCTTTTCTGAAATGAAGGCAAAGTTTTATTTCATTTCTTTAGGTAATGAAGAAAGTGAAGGGAAAGTACCTTACAGATCTTAAAGGAACTTTTAAAGTTAGCGGGAGCTCATAAGAAAGAGACTATTTAGATGAAGGAGGAAACACAGGCTTCATATCAGGTGTCAAATACTAATTTTAATTCATTAGCCGTGACTACTTGGGAATTTTTTGTTGAGAAGAAAACTGAGGCCACCTGAGGATTCTTTGGAAGAGTGTACCATGATTGATTAGCAATGTTTGCCTTGAGCTTTTGAGGAGAAAGTAGGGGCACAAATATTAACTTGCCTCCATCTATTACCTAGAAGAGGCAAACATGTGAACCTATATCCCCTACTTTGAGAATTACTGCTGAAGAGATAGCAGAGTTAAGCTACAGATACTTTCAAATAATACAAGTCCAGCCATGGGGAATATTTACTTCAGTGGATCCACATATTGTTGAGACTGATACGATGCAGTACTACCAGAAGTTAAAAGAATGACGTAGATCTCTTCTTCCTAATATGACTTGAGCTGTCAGAAACTGCTAAGTGAAAAGGCAAGAGATGGGAAAGTATGTAGCATGGATTCCATGCTCTATAGACATTCACTGATAACCATGCTTCCAGATCACAATGAAAATATGCTATAGGCACAAAACCTGCCATCCAGCCTTTTCTGTAAAGTTGCTAAAGCCTCATATCCTGTCCTTTTAGATACATGGAAAGCACTTTTCATAAAACATTCACTCTGGGCTGACGAGACAATATACTAAGTGTGGAATTCATTTAACCAAGTTGGTGTTAGGAGATAACATCCCATAATTGTCCCAACTCAGGAGAATTCCATACACAGACATCATTCCAATGGGTTTAGTTTATTCCCTGGTGATGTAAGAATGGGAGTGCCTATTCTGGATAGTCCACATATCTTGAACACCACACATTTATCCCGTGAAAAGCCATTTCTAACAAGCATTGTGTTCATCAACACACCTCTGGTTTCAAACAAAAGGGAAGATGTCTGAAGCCATGAGCTGCCTAGGGAGTGTGGACTTTCAACAGCCTATCGTCAGGTCATGGAAAGCATGTATTCCAGATTGGTTCCTTTGAATGCTAACTACCCCAGAGAGGAATGAGCACATGAGTTCAGGCAACAACTGTGAGTTAAATGCAGCCTGGTGCTTGGAAAATAAACCTTAACTGGAGAGAAGCCATTTTCTCCACGTCCTGAGGGAAGTGCTCTACTCAATTTAAGAAGGATTTCATTTTCCGAAGAGGTCCAAGATCCCTCGAGCCACAAGATAACAGGTTTTGCCAACTTTGAACTATGAGATACAAAAGGTGGGGCATGCGTACCCTCCCCAAGTGGCTGAAAGGAGCAGATAGATTTTCTAAGCCAGAACAGCTGGGTTTGTTGAGAAAGAGAAAGGGAGAGCGAGCGAGCTCAGCGAGGGAAGAAACAGGTGAGTTTGGAGTGGTGTGTTAATCAGTTTTTGATGAGCCACGTGGTAACCTACAGCAAGAGCTAAGCCACATGGGAGCACCTTGAGCTCTCTCCACACTTGCTGAGTATGGCTAGGGAGATGGTTGCGAACAAGGTGCGTGAGGCTTCTGGTGATGCAGATGAAGAACTCAGGAGATTCAGGATTTTGTGTTTTCCTTTCGATGCAGACTGTTCTTAGCTGGCAGTGTTTGGGGAGGGGAGTGGCGTCACTCACAGAAATGGCTTCCCGTATGAAGAAGCCATGATGGGTAATATTTTCTTTTTTTGAAGGATTGCACCGCACTCTTCTGCCCTCCAGCAATTGTGGGTTAAGTCCTGGCACCTTCCTGTTTGGGAGCAGCTGTGGAAAGCTTTGTCTTCATTTAGGTTCTGAAGGTGCCTTTTCCCTCTTGCTTCCTATTATCGGGAAGATTGACCCTAAAATATGAAAACCCACAGGGATGTGACATGTCTCAGGCTGTCTCACTCGCACCGCTTCTTCCTTTACTGCCCTACAGAAGAAAAAAAAAACCTCTGTCATTCTGCTTTTGTTTTTTCTTTTACTTCATAATCCTTCGAAGAAACGTGTACGTCACGTCTCCATATTACCGCAGTTGAAGGCCAACCTTTCTATTTGAAATATTGCTCATCTTCACCTGAGCATGAGAAGAACAAAACTGCCATCAGGTGGTACAAAAGCAGGGGCTCTCGTGGGCAGGTGGAGCTAAGCCCAAGCAGTTCACCCAGAATTGCCTTGCGTGGTTATGCCTTGGAATTTTGGCCAGTTGAACTGGAAGACAGCGGATCTTACCGCTTCCATGCGGGGTGAGTATTTCTTTTCTTTGCTTTGGTATATTTCATAGCATCTTGGCCTTTGTTCAGTAAACCAAATATGAAGTTATCTGAAAGGTCAGATAATCTATGCATTTTTTTCCTCACCTGCTCCTTCCAGAACAGAAAATAAATGCCTCATTACTGAAAATTTAAATGTAAAAATCCCCCTGTGTTTGTTTTCTTAGTGGTTTTAGGAGATTACCCTGTGGAATTTCCTTTTAGGGGATCCTTGCCAAAGTTCATTGAAGACTAAATAAAAGTCATTTTACAATTCAGCTGCTCCAGTATCTAGGCACACTGGTCAAATGAGATAAATGTCCAGAGCATCATAATGTTACTAACAGGCAGTGAAGTGGGAGCAGTGTTGGCTTCATGGGTGGCATCCTCAGGCTGGGTATGGGGGACGGGATTAGGGTAGACACGGGTTTAGCGCGAGTCAGGTGGCAGTGCTAGTGAAGGAGGTGTGTGTTTGGCAGACAGTCACAAACTATGGCCAGGGGCGGTGCGAGGAAAGGCGGAGCAGACAGGGCCCTGCATGGCCTGCTCATGACATAGCCCGAGATTCCGCCAGGTACTGAGCGTCAGTTCTGTGAAATGAGAGCAGCCAACAGAATGAGTCATGAGTGACTAGTGATCTTGGTTCTCTCTTTGCTTTATGTGGTGAGGTGGAGAAGGAGTAACTTGGACAGGAATCTTCTATGTGATGGACCATGAGAATGTTGCTGATGCACTACTTACCTGGTACGCTTGTGGTGCATTTATGTATGTGTGCGTGTTAGTGCTCATTTTATACAGCGATCTGGCCCTGTTGTGGAGAATACATCAGGGCCAGGTGAGGTGATGGTGTGCAGTTAGATGGAGTTAGAGTTCTTTTCGAAGGGCTCTGGAGTGAGTCCTGATGTTATCAACAGTGCCCTTGAGAACGGAGCCTTGATATCACTACTGTGGTTTTTCACAAAATTAGGTCATTTTGGTTCGCTTTTGTACACAGGAACTCCTGGGAGTCAGAAAGAAATTTTAAAAACTATTGTTTTGATCTGATGAGTATTATGTGACCTTTTAAGAGATATGACCTCAGATAATGGGTCACAAATGGGTGTCTCTGTACCATGCTAAGGAAGAATGGGTGTAGTCACAAATGGGATCGAGAAAAAAGAACTGTTAGCCACTCTCTAATCCTAAACGAATAAATGCATGATTTACATGAATAAAGTATTTTGGACAGGGCAGAAAGAACAAATTGATTGGCGAGCCAGTCATCCAAGAATTTCACTTAGAGATAGAGAATGACAGAGGGCATTTGCCATCTTTCTGATATGGAAGGTGGAGAACACAACTTGGTTTGGGAAGCCCAAGAAGAATCATTAGCTAGAGGTAGTAGCAATGTCAGAGAACGTGGAGGGACAGGACAGAGAACAGGAGAGGGCAAGAAGAATGAGGAGCCTGAGAGTGGCTGTGGTGATGAATTTTGAAGGGTATTAGATGCTGATGAATAAATGTGGGTTTAAAGTGATGGTGGAGGGGGAGCCTTGAAAATGGTTTTGAAAATAAATGGATCCTAGCATGGGAACAGGCTGTTTTGTACACCTAGGAATATGGAAGATACAGACATCTTCAAATATAGTCCAATTGATACAAATACCCTGTGTTTGTGGCCGTTGTGTGTGTGTGCACACGTGTGTGTGCATGTGTGCATGTGTGCATGTGGAGGCTGACTTAGGGGAGTAAGCTTTTATCGTTTTACGTGGGGCCTACCAATGACCAGACACTGTGCCTGTAATTCTCCCATTAGAACTGTCCATCTTTAATTTTCAGGAGTCCGTTATTAACAGTTGAATGCGTCTGGAGGCTGCCTGCAGGGAAAAGCGCTTTGCCAGATTTAATTTTCAGGCTGAAGTCAACTAAGAAGGAAGGAGTTGCAGGAGAGAGAGATATCAATGAGAGGCAGAGAAATAAAAGTAAAACGAAAAGCACATGCAGAAATCTAGCCATCAGATCTTAGGCTCAAGCAGCAAGTTTGGCTTGATAAGGGGCCTCCAAGAAGTGGATTTGAGCTTCATGATTTCCTTCTGAATATGACCAGGAATGTCCCTGGTAACCTGGATAGGCTGGACTTGTAGGGAAAGCTGGACTTGTAGGGGGTAATCCGGTGGCCTACCTTTCGATCAGTTGACCTCAGCTTCATACTAGCCTTTGAGCTCCTTGATAGCAAGTACAAGATGTTGCTTTAGCTTTCCCAATAGTTTCAGGGACATGGTCAGTCAGTATTTGTTGAGTGTTGGGAATTGAGGACTGCAGAGGTAGAGAACAATATGGTTGGAGTAGACAGGAATATGCAGGTGCCCTATTCCTTGTGAGCAATGGGACAGAGCTCTGGAATTCATCTCTGCCCAGCTCAGTGAGGCTGGTTAGGGAACTCTACAAACGCACTTGACAAGAGAAGGCTGACAATGGGATTCTGAATTCTTTATAAGGCCAGTTAGCTCTATTCTGTTCCGTGGTGACTGACCCACCACCTTTAACTTTTCCTCCCCAGCCCAGGCCAATCTGGTATAAAGTCATACCCAAGGTGTCGGACCCCATTCACATGGATTTGTAAAGCATAGTATTGTGCAAAGTACAACTGGCCCCTGCAACCAAGCAGCCGGAAATTTGCATCCTGGCCCCATCCCTTCCTGGAAGTGTGACCTTGAGCAAGATACTTAGCCTCTTAGATTTAACTTTCTCATCTGAATGTAAAGAAACTAATCATCTCCCTTGCACATACATGGTATGATACCTGGGATTCAATGAATGCCAATCTTGCCTTCCTGTCACCCTACTGTGGCCTTAAAGGAGACCTGGAAGGACCTAAGTTGGGCACAAATTTGACAGGTATACAGGACCGCTTAATGTGTTTCTGTTGTACTTAGTGTATCAATCTGTATATCACATGCACAGTTTATGCAAACATCAGATTGCACAATGTTTTCTCTTAAAAATATTGTTCATTTCCCCCCCTTTTTAGATTGCTCATTTCTAATTAGAAGGAAAGCAACAATAAAATCTGTTGGAGAAACAGCGCCCACTGGGATGCGGAGACTGATTGCAGGAAGGAAGTTTATTGAGGAGCTCTCCCAACGGAGGGGGTTCTGAAGAATAGACTTCAGCCCGCCCCCGGAAGGGGCGGATGTGAATTTATACAGAACATCAGTAGGCAGGGAAACGTTAGCTCGTGGGGAGGGGGTTAGGGTCTGAGTACAGCCTGGGGGCCGATGAGGGGACGAAACCCTGATCAGGAGGGAGTGGAGGTCCGTATCTCGTTCTGCTCCATCACCGTGGGGCTCCTTTGTTCTTGTGAGGAGATGGCTGGTTGCACTCATGCATGTGGACTATGGTTTGTGCAGCGGTCAGGCAGTTCCTGGACGGGGGCTGCTGTTCTTTATGACCCAGGCTGTTAATCATACATTGTGAGCCTTGTAATAGGGAGCCTCTAACAAAATCTATTCAAACTAACGTCGATCAGTAAGATACTTAAAGTGCATATACAATTAAACCGAGGGCAGCAGCTCCAGGCTTTGGATTTCCCCGGGAAATGTAAAACCTACCGCACCTACTCACAAATACAGAAACGATGCCAGAAGTTTGTTTATAGAACTTATGAAACCATGGTCACCCTCCCTTGTGGGTTAAGAACTTGTCTCTGAACTTTTCCATCTCCCCAAATCCTTGAAGTTTTAAATGTTTACTGCCGCAGTATCCATAATAAATGGTCTGGAGTGTGTGCGTGTGTGCGTGTCTGTGTGTGTGTTTATGTTTTGGACTGCGCAAGTTTTAATTTCTTGCTGCTATGAACCAAGAAGGGGCAGAGCAGGGTTGGGGTCTAGAGCGCTGAGCTTCTCCATCTAAAAGGGAAAAATTCATTGGAATTGATTACTAAAGGGAATTGCAAGTCTCTGTAGCAATTATGAAATACCTTCAATCTTTGTTTCATAGAAATAATGATACCCGTGATTGGGAATTAAATGTCACCAGAAGAGATAAACACAGCTGCTTTACCAAAAAACAAGTAAGGAGTAGACCCGCGGAAGTTAAAAAATATTTCCGTGTGACTTGTGAAAACAGTTACTATCAGAAACTGGTCAACACCACATCACTGTATAAGGTAATGCTCTTAAAACATTTTAACAAGACTTGGTAGAAAAGACAGAACTCCCAAAAGGTGGCCTGCTGACCGTGGAGCGTGTCGTGTAGCTTACAGGCAGAGCGACCTCGCACGGCTCGCTTGGCTGGTCTGAGCTGGGTGACAGCCCAGAGGGTGGCGACGAGCTGAAATGTGTAATACCCGTGACACGGTGCCTGGCCCGTAGGAGCTGCTCACTAAACGAGAGTCTCTTCCTCTTCTCAGCCCTTGCTTCATTTTCTTGCACTTTCAGTAAATTAAGTCGAGGAATACACTTACTTAAATTCTAAAACTCTATTGTATATTTTTCTCAATATTGAAATAATATGAGTTCATTGTATAAATTTGGAAGATGAAAAAAAACAAATAATGAATAAAGCAAAAATTATCCATAATCTCAGCAGCCAGAGCCTTTGTTTTTCTCTGTATAACCATCTCTTTTTAAAAAGCAGTCTTTTTTATTGTTTGTATCTTCCTTTAATCTACAAGAAAAAATTATAATGTGATCATTCCCACACACCTTAAAATTCCCTCCAAGCATGGGATTCCACTAACTACTGCCTTGTTATTGGACATTTGTGGGTTTCCTATTTTTCACTATTATTAAAAGGCTATTTCCATAAATCTTTGGGTATATATCTGATTTTGTCCTGCAAACAAATCCCTAAAAGCAAAATTACTGGATCACAAGCTATGAATGAGCAGGTTTAAGGCCATTGATCCACGTAATCAACTATCACCAGGGAGCTCTGCCAGCTTCAAACCCCACAGCCTTAAAAAGAGCCCCACGGGGGCAGAAGTGGCTCAAGTGGTTGGGTGTCTGTCTCCCACATGGAGGGACCTGGGTTCGATCCCTGGGACCTCCCGGTATAAGAAAAAAAAAAAAAAAAAAGAGACCCACTTTCTTCATACCTCCATCACACTGGGGTGGCGACGCAAAATTTCTGTAATTCTTTGTGTGGTTCTGCATGTTTTCTAAATAAATTAAACCTCTCACATATTTTTTGCATCTTTTGTCAATTACCTGTTAATTTTCTTCAGTCGCTATACCATTTCCTTTGTTGATTTGTAAGAGAGACCCCACACCCACTCCATACACAAACAATATTATTTCTAAAGAAAAAAACCCTGAATAATGTAACTCTCACAGAAACTTCTAAGAGATGTGAGAGGGTAATCTGAACAGAACAGTTTGGGGAAGGTTAAGCAACTAATGAGTTCCTAGAAACTTTTGTTTGTATCGTTTGCTTGAACGCTGTTTACTTATGATTTTTCAAGGAGCGCTCTTATCTGAAATGTTTTTTAAACATTTGAGTCAGTTGACCTTAGTCCATTTCCTGTCAAATATACATTAGGTATGTTTTACAGTATATGTAAATTAATGAGGTTCAGGATCCTGAGGCTTAAGAAACCCCAAAAGGCAGATATTTACATTTAGAAAATTGATGCATCAGGGATATTTTTAACCAGACAACTCACCGCAGCATAATGTATTCTCATTAGTAAAGACACTGTTGACTGGTGATGAGCTAACTGGGAGGGCGGGGTGAGCAAGGGAACTCAGTCAGTTAAAGAATGAATGATAGGCATTGAAAATGAAGCACGTCTGATAAGTTAACATGTTGGAAAAAATCAGCTTGGGTTTAGAAAACTTTGACTTATACACTGACAATTTTCTCATGGGGGATACGCCTGTGGGTGCTTCCCATGCCCGTTCTAGGCACCCTCTGAGCCGCGCCCCAGTTGCCACCAGCTTTGCCAGCTTTGAGGCAGGAGTCTGTGGGCAGTAGGTTCTCTGCATCTGGTATTTGCAGGAATAGTGTCAAATACTCAGGGTCAGCAGTTCAGCTCCCATTTTCCCCATCTGGTCCCTGGATTGCTTCTGCACCTCCCTCTTGGTGACTGGAGGCTCCAGGGAAGGAGGTGACTTTTAAAGAAAAATTATTGTGGCATGTATGGACCTTTGTGATAGAGATAGAGATTTAAGATAGAGATGTGTGCCTATGAATTTAAATATGCTCAATGCATTTCTCATCAGTCTCTGCCTTCTCGTGGAGGGCATCAAGGGCAGTGGGTAGCTGGTAGGGTCTCAGTTCTCTGAGTAACTCGGCTTCAACCCCTCCCACCCACCCTCAGGAAGGGTAGTCCTGGGTGCATGGTTCATGGAATCGGATGAAAGTCTTAGGAAGTAGAATTTTGACCCAAGCAGGCATTTTTTGATTTTTGCTCTCTTTGTGTAGTGTATTTGTGTGTGTATGTGTGTGTAAGAGAGAGAGAGATTGAAAGGAAATGATAAAGCAGCCTCAGTGCCCACTCCATCCGACTTCCTAGCATGTATTAATAAGAGTAATGGGACTATATTTCATTGTTGCAGTAGAAACTGAAAAATCACTGGGATTTTTTCTCAGGGAATGCTAGTTTTCATTCTGTTTTCTCTTTTCTCTAAAGATCTTTAACTTTAAAATATTTGCTTTATTATAATATGAATATTGCTTTTACTTAACTATTTTACTTTGGCTTTTTTTATAAACAGGACTGTGAAAAGATAGCAGAGAACAGTAAAAATCCATTTATACTGAAGAATGCAGAGTTTAAAGATCAGGGCATCTACACCTGTGTGTTTTCTCTTTATTATAATGGAAAACTATTTAATGTCACAGAAACCTTCAATATAACAATAACTGAAGGTAAGAAAAACTTTAGAATCTGGAAGAAACAAATGTATCTGAGTAAAACCGAACTTTTCCTTTCTTCTAAAGATGCTTAGGAAGCCAAAGGCAACTTAGCTGGGGCTGTGACCACATCTGTACTTCAAATAAAAGGGTCAGAATCTTTGTTTTGGCACCCATCCACCTGGCAGAAAACATTCCTTTTTTTTTGTAAATGAAAGTTTATGTGGGTGAACCTCTCATGAGTCAGCTCTCTCATTTAGAATTTGAGCAATTTGCGGGAGCTCCAGTGGCACAATCGGTTAGCGCCCGGTACTTATAAGAATTTGAGCAATTTGTGAAATCATTTGTTTAGTTAAAGTTAACTTTTTTCACTCAATATTTATTGAGTACATCTGTAATCAATGAACTGTACTAAGGCAAGGGGGGACATATGAAATGGGAAGTAAAGTAGCAATACACTATTCTCCAGGAATTTAAAATCCAGGAAAGGCAGTAAGCCACATGCAGGTTCTATAATATATCAAGAAAGGTCATTTGTGAAGCATTAAAAGAGCACAGTGAGATTCCACAGGAAAAACAGATGCAGGGGGTACGACCTGAGCTGAGTCTTAGAGGTTGAGTGTGATGGCTGGACACGAGGGCATCCCGGGAGAGGACACTCCAGGGTGAGAGAATGAGAGGAACAATGGGGGGTGGGCAGGGAGGGGAGGCTGTGCATTTTGTGAGGATGGCTCATTGGCCAGTTTGTCACGAACCCAGACTTCCAAGGAAACAGCAAATCACACGGCAGCCAAGTCCACATTCTATATCTGTTGATTGAGAAATCATTTTTCCCATTGAGTCCAAATATGCCTCCTTGCAGCTTCCACCCACTGGTTTTTATTTTGCCTTCAGTAGTTCCCTAGACTTTGTCTGGTCCCTGCTTGAAATGACAGTTCCTTTAGATGCTTGACGATAGGAGCTTACCCACTCTAGACTTTCCTCTCCATCATCCTGGAAACGTTAAAACCCATGGGCATGACTCATTCACCAAAATCATGGGCTCACAGTTACTAAATCTCCTACCAACATTCTTTCCTCTTCCTTTCAACCACCCACTTGTGTGGCTTCATACGCAGCACTGTGGACACAAACTTCAGTGACTTAAAATAGCATGACTTTACCATCTTGCAGTTCTGGAGGTCAGATGTCTGAAATGGGCTCCCTGGGCCAAAACCAAGGTGCTGGGAGGGCATACTCTTTCTGGAGTCTTTAGAGCCCCTTCTTTCCTTGGTTCGTGGTCCTTTCCTGTATCCTCATAGCCAGTGGTGGAGCATCTTCCAATCTCTCCCTCTCTCTGACCTCTGCTTCAGTCATCACTTCTCATTCTCTGTCTCTGACCTCCTGCCTCCCTCCTGACTCCTTCTAGGGAGTCCCACCCAGATAATCCAGGATGATCTCTCCATCACCAGACCCGTCACTTAATCACACCTGGGAAGTCCCTTTTGCCATGTGAGGTATCATATACCCAGGATCTGGGGATTGGGACGTGGGCATCTTTGGGGGGCATTCTTCAGCCTACTGGAGCCCATAGTCTGGGAATCCCATAATTTTGAATTTGCAAACTCAAAAATCCCAAATTCTAGGTATATTCATTTACCCTATAATTCAATTTTACTTTCTTGTCTATGTTCTTTAATCCCATATGAATCTCTGGTCCCTTGAAATCCCTCCCACCAACAGCCCCCACCCCCACCCCATCTTTGCTTTCAGCTCATCAGCTCCTTTTCCCTTCCCTCCTCCAAGGAGTCATAAGGATGCCCATTATTAAAAGGCCATGTCCCATTGGCCAGGAATTGCACCAAGTGCTTTAGTTGAATTATCTCCTTTAATCCTCACAACAGCTCTGTGAACTTAGGACTTTGGGCAAGTTAAAGCAGTTTCTCTGTGCCTCAGATCCTTCATGAGTAAAATAGGGCAGCACTGGTGCTTCCCTCCACGGTTGGCTTGAGGACTGATCAAGTGAATGCATTTAAAGCTTTTAGGGTGTGCCAGGGACACAGAAAGCTCTCTTATTGTTTCCATCCCCCATTGCCTCTCCCCCTCCCCCGCCCTGTGGCACATGCTATTCTCTTTGCCTTCCCTGCCTGCTTTATTTTCCTTATCTTCTTGGAGAATGCCGACTGTATCTTTCAGAATTCCGTTCAAATGTCCCTCCTTCTCCATGGCCCCATAGCTTCTTGCTCCTATTTCTGACTACTGTCAAAATTCGTTTCTGTATCTGTCTCTGTCAGTAGCTGGGAAGCTTCTGTCATGTACTTTCAGTCCAGGTCAGAAGTTACTCAGGAAATGAGGTCGCACTGAACCCACAGGTGTGGATGCCCAGCAGACTCAGGACTAGGGTGAGGCACCGGAGGCATCAGGACACAAAATGGAAGGAGGCACTTCCCTCAGAGCCTGCAGGGGCAGGGTCCGCCCTGGCCTTGGCCCTGCGCCCTGGCCTTGGCCCTGCGCCCTGGCCTTGGCCCTGCGCCCCAGCAAATCTGTCTGTGAGTAATAAGGAAGGCAGATGGAGGAGACAAAGTCAGGGCAGAAAGGCGCTTCCCAGCGTGGCTTTGCATCGGGTAAGTTCCACAGCTTTGGTCTTCTTGGGGTCTGGTAAGTTTCCTTGAAGGTTCAACTTCTGGCTTTTCGCTGCGGTGAGCAGAAGCCACATGTTTGAGTTGGGAGAAAACCTCTCTCCAGCTTTGTGCACCTTAAGTTCATAGAAAGTGAAACAACAAACTAACTGCAACCATTTACTGAAAATACAATTAAAATCAATGTAAAGCGACGACTCTTAGAATCATTGTTCTACTGAATAAGTGTATTACACCAAATGTTTTTCTTAAAGAAGCTCTATGTAACACTAAAGTGTTTTTCTTTTCTTTTTAAAATTTAGATCACAGTAATATAAATCCAGCTTTTTTTGGACCAGAAGTTAGCCATGTTGAAGTGGAATTAGGTATATTTTAACATATATATAGTCTGTATTTATGAATGGGGAGGGGCATAATCGAGTCTTCCAGGGGTAAATCTGATTTATTTTTGGTCAATATTATATGCATGACACCTTCCATATTTAGTGAAGAAAATTAAAAATCCCAAAGACTACCATTGTTTGAATATTGGCACCTTCAGACTGATTGAAATGAACATTCTGTCCAAAGGTCTGTGGAACTGACTGCTGTTGGTAGGCTAGGCCGTTAAACTCCCTGTGTGAGGCATTTCTCTAATTGTTTTTATGGTCATTTCTAAATATGGAATTTCTGTGAAAACACCTTGGGGAAATGATTCAAACTTACTGTGTCGTTTAAATATTTGGTTTTGTGATTCACTTTGAATCAATTGATTGAATTCACTAAATGTTCAGGAATTTTCTAGACAGAACTTATAAAGCAACACATCTGGTTGACTGATTTCTTTGGAAAAGGAAAGGAAGAACCTCCTACATCCTAAGTCTTTACTATAAATCATGTATTGAGCTAAGCGATTGTGCTCTGTTAATGAATTAAACCTCCAGACAACCCTGAGATTTGTTTACCCTTATTTTATGGGTCAAAACAGGGAAACGTAGAAAGATTTAAGTAACTTGTTTTAAATGAAACCTTTGGAAAGGGGCAGAACTGTTCGGGTCTGTGCTGATGGTTTCCAGAGCTCACGCCTTGTGCTCTCAGTAATTGATATGGCTGCAAATGGCCCACATAGCTCTGATGCTGTGCTGTCAACACTTACTGCTTTCTACTTTTATTGATTTCTGCTCTTATCTTTATTATTTCTTTCCTTCTACTCACTTTGGGCTTCATTTGTACCTCCTTTTCTAGCTTGTTGACATGGAGAGTTAGAGAATAAATTTCAGCTCTCTCTCGTCTTATATATACATGTTAAGCTCTAAATTCCCCATTTAGCACTACTTCAGCTGTTTCCAACAAGTATTGATATGCCATATTTTTATTTCTATTCATTTCAAAGGGTTTTCAAATTTTCCCTTGTGATTTCTTCTTTCATCTATAGATTGTGTTTTCAAATTTCCAGATATTTGGAGTATTTTCTAGTTATTTCTCTGTTCTTGATGTGTGGTTTAATTCCTTTTTCTCTAAGTATTTATACTGGGCCATTTCAATTTTTTTAAATTGAAAATTTAAAAAGGCCCAGAATATGGTGTGTCTTAATGAATGTTCTGAGCGCATTTGAACCAAATGTGTATTCTGCAGTTTGGGGTTTTATCATCCTATAAATGTCAGTTGGAATAAGTTGTTCAATGCCTTAGTTCAAGCCATTTGTATCCTTACAGACCTTTCGTGTGCTTGTTCTATCAGTTGCCCTGAGAATTAACTCAAACAATGATGTCAGTTTGTCTATATCTGCTTAGTTCTGTAAAGTTTTGCTTTATGTGTTTCCAGGCTATCTTAAGGGTACAAATAAATGTATGCTGGTTGAATTGACACTTTGATCATTATGAAATGCCTCTCCTTATCTATCTTACTACTTCCTCCCCCAAAGTCTACTCTCTTTGATTTTAAATAGACATACCAGTTTTCTTTTGTTTAGGATCGATGTATTTTATCTTTTTTACAACCTTTCTTTATCCTTATATATAAAATATTTCCCACATAAACTGCATAATTGGGGTCTTTTGTAAAATCCAGTCTGTATAGTGCTTAGTCCATTTACATTTAATAAATTACTGATATAGTTGGTTTGAAGTTTCTCATATGACTCTTTTCTAGTTGTCCCATGTGTTATTTGTTTCTTTTGTTCATCCTTTACTTTTGGATTAATAAAGTGTTTTTTCTTTATTTTATTAATATCTGCTTGGTTAGCCTCTCAATCATACCTTTTTTGTATTATTCATTAATAGTTCTTGTACTTATAATATATATTCTTGTCTTATTATGATAGGACAAATATACACATTTGTACATTTATAACTTCACAAACATGCAAGAACCCTATGAGAGTTTACCTTCATTCATCTTCTTCCCTTACATCATGCTATTAGTTCACCAGTTTCTCTTCTTGCATATGTCGTAAACCTCACAGGACCTTGTCATCATTATTGCTTTAAACAATCAACATCCTTTTATATAGACCCAAATGTTTGTCCTTTCTGGTGCTGTTCATTTGTTCATGCACTTCCTTGCTTTTATTTGGGGTTCTTTTCCATGAGTCTGAAGTCTTTCCTTTAGTATTTCTTGTAGTGTTGTTTTGTTGGCAGTAGATTCTTTCAGCTATTGTTTCCCTGAAAACATCTTTATTTTACCTTCTGTTTGAAGAGCATTTTCTATTGGTAAAGAACTGGCAGTTTGGGGCTGCATTTTAAAGATGTTATTCTCTTGTTCACCATCTTCTATAGTTACTGCTGAAAACTGTTGGTTTTATTGTTGCTCCTTTGAGCTGTCTTTTCCTTCTAGCTGCTTTTCAGATTTCCCTCTTTGCCTTGGATTTTGATGTGCCTAGGCATGTTTTTCTTTGAAATTATTCTGCTTGGTTTCCACTAAGCTTCTTGAGTCTGCAGGTGGATGTATTAAATCAGTTTTGGAAAATTTTCTGTCATTAGCTCTTTGGATATTTCTTCTGCTCATTTCTTCTCCTCTCCTTCTGGGACTCCACTATGTATTAACTATGTCCCACATGTCTCTTATATTCTAGTCTGTTGTTCTTAATTTCATTCTTTTTTCCTCTGTGCTTTCATTTTGATCTTAGCCTGAATCCAAGTTCATTAATCCTGCCCTTTTTATGTCTAGTCTGCTATTCAATCTCTCCAATGAGTCCTTAATTTCATTTGTTGTTGTTTTTTCAGTTCTTAAATGTTCATTTGATTCTTTCTTATAGACTACTCTTCTTTGTTTAAAATGTCCATCTTTTCCTCCATTTATCCATCTTTTCCATTGTTTTCTTTAGCAATTTATAATGATTATTTCAAAGTCTTTGTGTGCTAAACCCAGCATCCACATCATCTGTAGGTCTTCCTCTGTTATCTCTTTGGTTCTATTGGTTATTGTTTAAATTTTTTGCTTCTTTGAATGTCTCCTAATTTTTATCATGTGCTGATCTTTGTGTATCAAACAACCAAAGTGAATAAGGTTTGTGTTATTTTTTTCCTGAGAGTGCTTGTTCTTTCCTCTGTAATGCAGATACTGTGAGGGTTTGGGCATCTCATTCAACTCAGGAATTGAGCTGGGTGGTCGCTGGCATGCAGGCTGGTTAAATTTAATCTGCCTTTCCTCTCTGATAACTCGGGGGAGACTGCAGCCATGTGTCTGTCACAGTCCCTCTCCTCTAGGGGGGCTTGATCTAAGTACTGTGAGACTGCAGGAGATTTCATTCAACCTTTGCAGCCTCCAGTGCTGCCCAAGTAGTTAGCAAATACCCTGTGAGAAAACTGGCTGTACATTTGTGGTGCCTCTAGATTCCAATCCATCACACCAGCCCGTATGGTTGTAAAAAGCTCCGGTAGATACTCTTTTCGCAATGAGAGTCCATCTGTGTGTTACAAACCAAAGTAAATTCCTACGTGGAATAAAATGTCTGGCATTCTCAGCTCATCTAGGAAGAGGATTTTCCTGGCAGCACTTATAGTTCAGCTACATTTTTGGGGTGATTTATCCATTTTGTTTTTGTAAAAGTTGCAATGGGAGTGACGACTTGATACTACCTACTAAATTGTATACTGAAAAAAGTCTGCTGGTCACAATTAGTTTTAATAATTGATGTACAAATAAACCTTTGACAAGAAGCCAACTCATATTTTGGTGATGGCTTGTAATTGCTACCTAATCCATATGCTTAATACTTTTTAAAAAATGTGTTCCTGGGATGTAGCACTATGATACGTATTAGGTTGTTTAACATACATGAATTACATTAATTTGAAAACTTTGGGGCATCTTTACCTAGGAAAAGATGTACAGCTCAACTGCTCAGCTTTGCTGAATGAAAAGGATATAGTTTATTGGAATACCTGGAAGGAAAATGGAACAGATCCTAATGTACATGAAGAGAAAGAAATGAAAATTAAGTATGTATGTGATAAAAAACTGGATTCCTGAATGGCTGTTGTGGTACCTGGGATTAGTTTAAGTTACAAATATAACTTATAGATTTCATGGTTATAATTTCCCCACTCTAAGTTGATGGATTATGCAGCCATTTAATGCAGAGGTATAAACTAGAAATGGCAGGTCAGTGAGGCTTTTTAACATCACCTTATTAAAGTAGCTTTTGGTCAGGAACTGATGGGGATGGGGATTTTTACCTAAGCAGCTAATAAAAAAGGAAATTCTATAGGCCACAGTTTTTGCATTTTGAAAGTGTGCTAAGTGCCTCATTAATTTAATATGCCAAGGAAAAGACCAGGTCGGGATGCTGGAACATGTGTAAGTTAATTTGGACTCTGCTGTGCCGTGGGCATGCCTAGCTGTGCTGTCTACAGGCTCCTTGCAGTGCAAGGTCTGGCTTCTCACCCAGGATTAGGCACATAATTAGTGCCCAATAACCATTTAATGTAGTTGAATTGCATGGCTGCCCCGCCAGTGTCTCTTATTCTTAGCCACTATCTTCCACCGGGTTCTGCATTTCCCCCTTCTAATAATCTATTTCTAACCTTTGGTGGGATAGAAGATCAACCAACCAAACTTAATAGAAATGGAGCTTAAGAGAGCTGAGAGGTCTGTCTTCATAATTGGCCTTTTATGTCATCTGTTTTGATTTCTCAGTGGCATTTTGAGCTGATTTGGGGATATTTCATTGGTTTGGGATAGTTGATACTTCTGGATTGGTGACTTCTGTAAATAAAATGGAGATGAGTGTGGTGGGTTCCCTGTATCAGTTGCTAGGGAGACAGTCGCATGAGTTATACACCTGATGGTGCTGGCTGGGGCAGTCCCTGCAGAGCCTGACACTGACAGTGGGAGGTTGATGTCATGAGCATTTGTCTGGCATCACTGATTGGGCAACTTGAAATGCTTTGAGGAAGACGGAGAAGCATGGCTGCCAGATAATTCTTGGTAGCTCACAGCACTGTCTCTAGATGCTTATGGTGATTGCCTTTAAGTATTTAAACACATACATTCATCTATCATGTGTAATTTGTGAATAATGAAGAAAGCCTGTTGCTAAATTATTTTCCTCTCATGCAGAACTTCAGAAGGCAAATGGCATGCTTCAAAAATATTGAGAATTGAGAACATTAATGAAAATAATCTCAATTTTTCATATAATTGTACAGTGGCCAGCGAGGGAGGCACAAATACCATAAGCTTCATCTTGTTGAGAAAAGGTATGAGAAAACAGTTTACTTTTGAAAGTTGTGGAATCATAGAATGTTAATACTGGGAGCCACTTCAGAGGCCACCTCTTCCTCATTTTACACACCAGGAAATAAGCTTCTGAGAGGTGAAAGGGTTCACTTTGTGTCACAGTCATTCATACAGTGGCAGAAGAGGTGGGTGCTCAGCCCTTGCTAGAATCCTGCTGGGTCGTGATTCCCAATAGAAAATGAAAAGACCAACTTTATTCTTTTGCTTTAGCATCATATTTCATTCCTAATGTAGAAACCAGGGCCCCAGAGAAGGGAGGTAGGGGGGCTCACAGAAGCAGACTCTGGTGGCTGAGGGTCATGGGGGAAGCAATATGGGAGCAGCCCTGTCACACTCAGCAATCACACTCCGAACACGAGCAGGGAAAGGGAAGTTTGCAGCCAGCTCCGCATGGAATGAGGCTGATGAGTACTGGGCGTGATTGAGGCCTGCAGCCTGTCTCAGCAGGACATTGTGCTCAGGGGTGCTTGGGTGTGGTCATTCATTCACAGAGATTGATCCCAGCCTCTCTTGCTTGGGCCGGCCCCTGGCTTGGCAAGTGGACAGTGGATAGCGCTGATCACGGGTTCCTACAGTTTTTCAGTGCCTGCCTAATCAGGGCTCCAGAGGCCCCCATCCCTACCCGCTACCAAAACACCCCAACCCAGGGTCATTGGCACAGAAGCTGCTCAGAAGTGCCTGCGTCGGGGCCGAAAGCTGTGCTTTCCAGCTGTCGTGACTCATTCACCCCTCGTCTCCATCCTGGGCCAGCAGTTTCCCACATATGTAGCAGGGAAAGGTCAGGATGAGTGAGAGAGAGAAAGAGAGAGGAGCGTCTCCCCTTCTTTTGCTTTGGTGAGAGAGTGAAGGAGTAGGGCAGAGAAAACCTAGAGGCCCGAAGCCCTGCCCCCTGGGTAGGTTACCTTTGTCACCATTTAGGGCTCGCCTAGTGCACCTGTTTTGAAATCATCATTTGACCACATGAAGTAGCAAGAATAGCTGTCATCCATTATATGCTTTATTGTATGACTGTGCCAGACTTTTTCCATTGTTTCTTTACAACTAGCTTTTATAGGTGAAGAAACTCACCCCAGATGAAACAGCAAGTAGAGGTCTTGAAACGCAAGCCCGCCTAAATCTAGACTCTGTGCTCCTGCCTTCTGCAGGAGTAATCACTAGTGCTCCCCACTCCCTTGTGAACGTGTGCGCCTCGTCCATGCGCTTGTGAGGATGAGGCATTCAAATCCCTTATTTCTGTTTGTTCCATTGCTTGGCCTGGGTTTTCTGGTGACTGCTCACCGTCAGCCGCCACGCTCCCCTGTTTGAACATGTGCATTTCCTGCTGTGAAGCTTCTGCCATGGTCATTTCTCCTCATGCTGCAGCAATTTCCTGTGTTGTACTCACAAATGTAGGCTGGGCAAAGACCTTCTAGCTCACCACTGTCCCACGGAGGAGTGTGCGTGCCAGTGTGTACATGTGTGCCTGTAAACCTGCTGGGATATGCAGTTATGGGTATGCAGACCTTTCAGAGATGCAGGAGGCCCGTGGCCTGGGTTTTTTCAGAGTTCACCTACTAAGCAGTCACAGGCACTTAAACTTGCGTCCTAAGAGTTTTGTTGGAGGGATTATACCTAAAAATTATACTTGGATAACCAGAACTTTAAACATATTTGTAGTTGTGGACTGACAAAGCCCTCCCCTTCTCCGTCCCCCTTAGAATCTATTCCAAGGAAATGAGGAGGAAGGTTTATGCATAAAGCTGTTCATTGCAGCGTTATGTGTATTCATGAAAATGTCAAACAATCTAAATATTGGGAAATTATGAATTTATAATTTTAATGACCTAGTAAAATACTCAGATTATAATGTTAAGCAATAAAGAGTAATTTCCATAGGATCTCAATTAAGTGGAATTTTTCAGGGGAAGAAACCCAGGAGGAAATATACGATCACGTTAGCAGTGGCCATCTCCAGATTGTGGGATGATGATTAAAAATATTTCACTCTTTATAAATCTCTGTGTTATCTCATATTGTCCATAATGGAACACTGAAGTCAATCTAGGAAATGTAATTTTTCCCCAAGGGCCATTTTAATGCAAAATATATACTAAAATTCTGAAAGCTGATGCCAGAAAGTATGTTTACTTTGTGTGTAACATCTCACTCAATCTCTCCCCAAACGGCAACCCAGTAAGTGAAGCAAAAACTAGTATAATCTTCATTTTACAGATGAAGACACTAAGTGACTTCTATCCTAGGATATAAAATAAGTCGTCGAGCCAGGCTGAGTCCAGAGCTCGCTCTCTTAAGACCAGTGTTCTCAAATCGCTAGCTGAGATTTGTTTTTGAGCCCTTTGTATTTCACCCTAGAATCTTATCACTCCAGAGATCTAAGTACCACCATGGAGATAGAATATACTGAAATGTTTTCAGTTCAGGGCCCTGGCTATCAGTCTATACATCTTAATTCTTTAAAAAGTTGAGCAGAAAGATCATTACTCAAAACTGCAGGTGGAAATGTGGAGCGACTCCGTGGAATGCGTAAGCTCTTGAGCAGACAACCGGATGAGCTGTTAAAGATAACCCCTGGCTAGGCAGCATGACACAGGTCAGATTTTGTTGTTGTTTAGTTACTTTCATTTTCTTTTTCCTTTCTAGAAGGTATTGGCGACATCCCTGGCCACATCTTCACTAGAGGAATGATAATATCTGCTTTGGTCTTGGTGGCAGTCGTGTGCTTAGTGACGGCGTGTGTCATGTATAGAGTTGACCTGGCTTTATTTTACAG
>JAQZBX010040666.1:0-22599 GCA_029593785.1 Cabassous unicinctus | reverse complement strand
TTTTTTTTTTTTTTTTTTTTAAGATGTATTTATTTATTTATCCCCCCCTTGCTGCTTGTGTTTTGCTGTGTCCATTTGCTGTGTGTTTTTTCTGTGTCTGCTTATCTCCCCCTTGCTGTGAGGTCTTGCTGCATCAGCCCACAGCACCGTGCGGGCCGGCCTGCCCTCACAAGGAGGCCCTGGGAAGCGAACCCGAGGCCTCCCAAATGGTAAACGGGAGCTCTATCGATTGAGCCACACCCGCTTCCCAAGTCAATGGTTCTTAACCTTCTTTGGATTCTGGGTCCCTATGAGAATCTGAAGAAAGCTATGGACTCGAAGAAAAAAAGATATACGCTCACACATAAAGACTTGCATAGAGTTTTAGGGATTCATGGATGGACCTTCTGAAGCCCATCCATCAACCACCCAGACAAAGGTGTAACATTAGAAGCAAATAGACCAAAGTGTGGGTTCAAGGCTGAGGAACCCACATCTCTGCTATGAGACAGAAGAGAAGTTAAGAAGAGGCTACGCGTTAGGTAGTGCCCAACCTATTTTCATCCAAGAACATTTTTTTTCCTTTCCTTGGGTCCTATATTTATAAATATTTTGTCTACCAAACAGATTGCATTAAGAAATCATTTACACATTCCTAGTTGTTTTTTTTGTTTGTTTATTTTTCTTAAAATTTTTTATTAACCAAAAAGAACAGGCAAGTGATATAGCCAGTTCTCTCTTATGGCCAAGTTTATATAATCCAGGTAAAAATCAAAGCTAACTTGACTTAAGTTAGCCTGTGGAACTCTACTGTGGCAAATATATGATTTTGGTTAGGCCTTTGAAATATTAATATTCAAGCTAGGATGTTTAAATTTGCATCCACTCTCACTCTCAACTTTACATACTTAAATCCAAACTAATTGAATGATACTATTTGTCTCAAATGTATGCTTTTGCACAAATCCACTTACATGCAACCTGAGTGCACCTTCAAATGCAGAAAATGCACCTTCAAATGCGCATTCCCAAGCATTCCCTCACAATGTATCTCTAAGTCAATTTAAACACATTCTGATCACAAAGCCACATTTAAATCCTCCTTAGTTTTTACTCCTGTGTTTGTGTCCCACCCTGGGACCCACTGGCCTCAAAGTAAGGCCCATGTGAGAATACAGAACATCAGTTGAGCACCACTGTGTACCTGGCATGGCTAGTGCTAGAGATGTTAATATAAAAAAAGACATCATTCATTCATGCAAGAAACATTAATTAAATGCCAACATTGTACCAGACACTGTGCAAGACAAGAGATATAATGAAAAGAAGACAGATGGTATCCCTGTCTTCATGGAGCTTATGGTCTGGTAGGAGAAATACAAGGAGGAAGGGGTGCTGTAAACAAATAGAGAAGATAATTGCCAATAGTAATACCCACTATGAAGGAAACAAAGGGGTTAGGTGGGGCTAGATAGAGAATACAGGTGGGGCAAGGGTTTATCCTAGGTTTAGCAGCCAGGGGCTTGGCAGGAAACAGGTGGCACAAACTGGAAAATGAGGACAGTTTAATGAAGGGACTATTTACAAAGCAATGAGAAATGGTGCAGTATCCTGGAGTTAGTAACAGAGGGAGCCATTACCACCTTGTGCCCTCAGATCCAAGGAGAGGAATCTGGAGGAGAGCTGATGGGGAGGCCCATCTGACAGCAGCTTCCCCATGTGATTCACTACCACTTAGTGGCAGAGGAAAGCCTGGGATCCAGCTCTCCTGATTTCCAATCCAAGGAATTCCCCAATCCAAAGGGTTCCTCTTTAAGTCCAAAAATTATCTCTGTCATCTTCCCTTCCCTCTTTCAGCAACCCTTTCATTCAATTTTGAGCCCTCGTCTTCTACTACATTACATTTTCAGAGCACATGATGGAGTAGTTTAATAGCATGAAAGAACAAGGGTTACTCCAATGAGATACCACTACACACCTACCAGATTAACAATTTTTTTTTACTAGAGTAGGTGTAGGTTTACAGAAAAATCATGCAGAAAATACAGTTTCCAACAATACTGTTTTTCCTATTATTAACACTTTGCATTAGTGGGTAATTTTGTTACAATTGATGAGACAATATTATTAAAATTATACTATTAACTATCGTCCATATTTTACATTACAGTTTTCATGTACGAGGTCCTGGGTTCAATCCCTGGTATCTCCTAAAAAAAAAAGAAAAAAAAAAATCAGTTGGCCATAGAGGTGAGGATTTTTTTCTAAACTTTCAATTCAATTCCATTGGTCTATATGTCTGTCCTTGTGCCAGTACCATGCTGTTTGTTTTTTATGTATATAAAATTTTACTGCAGTATATCATACATACATAAACAATAAGTATATAGTAAAAGTTGTGAACTTACAAAACAAACACATCATCATACAGGGCTCCCATACATCAACCCACCAACACCTTGCATTGTTGTGAAACATTTGTTATAAACTGTGAAAGAGCGTCATCAAAATATTACCACTAACTTATATCATTGATGTGAAGGCAGTGGCCACTGGAGGTTCTGAGGTCAGGGAGAGGGAAAACAGGTGTAATACGGGGGCATTTTCCGGACTTGGGAATTGTCCTGAATGACATTGCAACGACAGGTACAGGCCATTATATATCCTACCATAACCTACAGTATTGTGTGGGACAGAGTGTAAACTACAATGTAAACTATAATCCATGCTTAGTGGCAATGCTCCAAAATGTGTTCATCACTTGCAATGAATGTACCACACTAATGAAGGATGTTGTTAATGTGGGTAAATGTGGGCGGTGTGGGGACCAGGGCATATGGGAATCCCCTATATTTTTTATGTAACATTTATGTAATCTAAATATCTTTTTTAAAAAATTAAAAAGTATTACTACTAACTATAGCCCATATTTTACATTTGGTGTATTTTCCCTCAATCTACCCCATCATTAACTCCCTGTATTGGTATTATATATATGTTATAGTTCATGAGAAAACGTTCTCATATTTGTTCTGTTAACCACAGTCCTTCTTCCACCACTGGATTCCTGTCTTATATGGTCCCATGCTTTGTACAAATCACCATGTTTTTTTCTGTTTTTTGTTTTTTTTAGGAGGTACTGGGTTCTGAACCCAGGACCTCATACATGGAAAGCAGGCGCTTAACCACTGAGCTATATCCACTTTCCAGTGAGAGTTGTCTTTTTCATTTGTTTGTTTTTAGAAGGTACTGGGGACTGAACCCAGGAACTTGTACATGGGACGTAGGTGCTCAACCACTTGAGCTACATCTGTTCCCCCCACCATGCTGTTTTGATTACTGTATCTTTATAATAAGTTATAAAATCAGGAAGAGTTAGTCCTCCAACTTCATTCTTCTTTTTCAAGTTGTTTTTGGCTATTTGGGGTCCCTTGCCCTTCCACATAAATTTGATGATTGGCTTTTCCATTTCTGCAAAGATGGTTGTTAGAATTTTTATTGGGATTGCATTGAATCTATAAATCGCTTTGGGTAGAATTGACATCTTAATATTTGGCCTCTCAGTCCATGTACATGGAATGTCCTTCCATTTATTTAGGTCTTCTTTGATTTCTTTTAGCAATGTTTTGTAGTTTTCCATGTACAAGTCCTTTACATCCTTGGTTAAATTTATTCCTAAATAGTTCTTTCAGTTGCTATTGTAAATGGAATTTTTTTCTTGATTTCCTCCTCAGATTGTTCATCACTCATGTATAGAAACACTACTGATTTTCATGTGTTGACCTTGTACCTCATCACTTTGTTTAATTCATTTATTAGCTTTAGTAGCTTTGTTGTGTTTTTTTCAGGATTTTCTCTATGTAGCAGGGGTTCTTAACATTTTTTGTTCCATGGACCTCTTTGTCAGTCAGGTGAAAACCACAGACCCCTTACTAAGTCTACACTATACTGTGTATTATTTAATAAATATATCACTCCCGCACCAGCAGATACCACCATTTGCCTTGCCATGTGACAGAGGAATCAAGCGTCATGGCATCCAGTCTTCAGGAGGAAAGCATCACCTTGATGATGCCTTGATTTAGACACTGTCACAGCCTCAAAACTGTAAGCTAATAAATTCTCATTGTTTAAGCCAAGTCATTTATGGTATCTGCTTTAGTAGCCTAGGAAACTAAATCAGGTCACAACCCTTGGTCCCGTGCATGTGAACCCATTTGTAAATAGGAACTTTGAAGATGTTATTAGTTAAAGCATGTCTAAACTGAGTGAGGGTGGGCCTTTATCCATCCTGGCTAAAGTCCTTATAAGCAAAGGTAATTGGACAATAAGGAGAAGCCATGGGGAGCAGCCAGAAGCTGGGAATCAATGGAACCCAAAAGAGAAAGGAGAAGATGCTGCTATGTGCATTGCCATTTGACAGAAAGGCCAAGGAACCCCAAAGATTGTCGGCCAGCCAGATGATACCAGATAGGCCCTGAAACTGAGAGCCAATCATTTCCTGTTCTTAAGCCATTAAGAACATTGTATGGTATTTGTTTTAGCAGCTAGGAAATTAAGACAGCTCCCTATTGTGGAAAGAAGGTAAGAAGCAAACAAAAAAATGTGAGTCTCCCTTTAAGAAAAGATTTAGCTTTCAGTTGAAGGGAAACTGAAAAAAATCACGGTACCTAAATCAACTTTATGCATGTGCTGTGCTATAAAATATTCGAATCTGTATTATTGATGAAGCTGAATTTACAACCTAGTAAACTAAACAAAGAGCTCATGTTTAGTCAACTAACCAGTTGAGGCAAAGATTTATTGTGACAGGTTTTGCTTTTTAGTTTGTCCTCCCTCTATTCAATGTAAACAAAACAAAACAAAACTGGCTCTCTGGTTGTGAAATGCAAACTTCTCTCTTGGTGGACATTGTTTTATACAATTGGCAGAAGTCCTAATGATAATAATAATAATTTACACAAAGTGTTCCAATTAGGAGCCAAACCCTATTTTAGGCACTCTATAGCTATTAATCATTTTGACATGTCCCCATCATTCTTTAAGGATTTCCTTACTTTGTGACACAAGATATTCCAGGCTCATCTTGTATTTTTCTCTCCCCCACCCCTGGAACCAGTCATTTCTCCAATGAGTCCTGGGTCCTTTTAGAAGAGGAGGATGATATTTAGAAGCCAAGATCTAGGCTTGCTTATTGCTACTGGTGTGTCATTGCTTTTGGGTACTCTCACGAGACAGAATCAGGAAATATACACACATACATGCACCTATATTTTTATATCTATCACCAATATATTAAATATCATGAGTTCATACCCATACCTTCGATTTGAACCCAGGAGCACAGAGTTCTTTCCATATTTGTAACGCCCCCTTTTCCAGTAGTAAGAAACCTGAATTGTTTTTATTTTTAATTATTTTGAATGTAACTAAGTTTATAAGGAATGTATTGCTGTTTATTTTTAAATTATTCTTCACATTTGTCTTGGTCTTTGTTCTCCAAAAACTATAGAAACTCTGAGTTTTTATTTATTCAGCCAACAAATATTTTATTAACCATGGACTATGTGTCAGATCATCTTCTAGGGCCTGAGATTCAGCAGTAAATAAAACATTGTATTTGGGAAAGAATGGTGGAAAGAGAATAGATACAAAGAAATGACAAAACAGAGATCTGAACCCAGACAGCTTGGCTCCAGAATTCACGCTATACCATCTGCCTCTGATGGCTTTCATAATTTGCGCTTTACTTTCTACAAAAGTTTACAGTTCTCTTGAATCCAATAAAAATGCCTCTTTCAGTTTCTAAATCAATACAGGGCTTTGTTTATATTTCACAATAGTTAATTTCTCTCAGTTTCCAAATCCGTGGAAATGAAGATACTAATTTCAACCTGCTGTGAAGGTACGTGATATGTGAAGTCTCTGGTGCTATTTGCAACACATTATAGTTAATTAGTGAAGTTAATTTTCTTTTCACCAAAGATGCTACACTATAAAGTTCCCCCTGAACAGGAACTTTTTTTTTCTGATTAATTAATGCAATCTATCATTTATATATTCATTCTTATATCTATTCAACAAGCATTTATTGAGAATTCAATATATACAAGGCTTTCTGTAATTCTCAAGGAGCTCACAGTCAAATCCAAAAAACACACCAACAATTACAGTACAATCTGATAAGCAGCACACATGAGAACTAGAAGGAGGGGCGGTCATGGAAGGCTTCCTGAAGGAAGGAACTCAGTCATAACAAGGCCCAGAATAGCACAATTCTGCTGTTAAAGTATCTAAGAAAAAATGAATAAAGTGGGTGAAAGAATTAATATCAGTTCAATAAATATTTTATAGAAGATCCTACTGTCCAAGGCATTGTGCTCTCAACTGGGTGTGTAAAGATGAAGAGGCAGGGCAGGTCCTCAAGGAGCTTCTAGTCTACTGGCAGACTCAAACATCTAAAGAGATGTGTCAATACAATGTAGGGAATTCTATGGAGTAGGTAAGCCCGTGGGATAATGAGAAGATGAGGGGAGCTCAACTCAATCTGTGTAGCCTTCCTAGTATGAACTTATTGAAGTTGGATAGATCCAGTAGACGAATGGAAGCCACTGACAGGTTCTAAGCAGAGGAATTACATGGCCAAATTTGCATTTGTTGGAAAGGACAAATATTGCACGTTCTCAACTACATGAAATAGCTAGAATATGCAAATTCATAGAGACAGAAAGGAGATTACAGGGCACCAGGGGTGGGGGATGGGGGTGATGAATTAGGAGTTAATGCTTAATTGGTGCAGAATTTCTGTTTGGGTTTGATGGAGAAGTTTTGATAATGGATGGTGGTGATGGTAGCACAACATTATGAATGTAATTACCACCACCGAATTGTATACATTAAAGTGGCTAAATGGAAAACTGTATTTGTTGAGAGAATGGAGGATGGAAACTGGGAAAGAAGACTAAAACCAAAGACACAAGCAACAAAGGTGAATGTATGAATAGGAAACTTGAGAAAGACGTCTGATCTGGAAATATGGCCATGATTGCATTTACTCAGGGAAGAGAATGTAGAGTAAGAGGCTTGATGGAACCCTGCAAACCATCACTCTTTACGGACCTGGCAGAGGAAAAGTAGCCCTGGAAGGCCACCAAAAGAGAAGAGTCAGAGAGGGAGGAGAACTAGGAAAGAAAGAGTGGTGTTAGAGGAGTCAAAATAAAGAGAAGGAGGCACAGAAGATCAGGAACGAGGGAACAATTGCACCTAATGCTGTATAGAAGGGGGAAAAAGTGACCATTTGATTTAGCAACAGGAGACCTTTGCCAGAGCTTCAGTGTTAATAGTGCAGGCGGAAGTCACATTACAATAAATGAATGAGTGAGTGGAAAAAGTGAAGGTGGTTAAGTAAATGAATGAATCAAGCGCTGTGCCCTCTCTTGCCCTTGAGATTTCCAAGGCCAACGTGGAAAGACAGTGTGGAGAAAGGGCCTTCCAGATAGGGCTCTGGATGCCGCCTAGGAGGTCAGCCCCGTTTGCCTTAGTTAGGCCCGGCTCCAAGGTCAGGGTCACCTCGGGCCTCCCAGCAATCTGTCACCTTGACGACCAACGGACAGACCCGGAAGGGACGGAAGTAACCAGAGCATCTCGCGATACTTGGAGCGCCTGTTTCGGCCTTCCGGGCCTCAGAACCGCGGCCGGCTCTCGCGAGACTTGCCTGGAGTAGGTTCTCTGGTGCCGGCAGTCAGGAAAGCCAGAGCGGCGGGTGGGGAACATGTCGGATTCAGAGCTCGGCAAGAAATGGGACCGGTGCATGGCAGATGCGGTCGTGAAAATAGGTAAAAGCCTCCTCGCCCCTGGAAGGCCCGGCCCGGAGCCTAGTAGCCAGCTAAAGCTCCGCGGATCAGGAGGACAGAAGGGAAGCCCCGTGGGAGGTCAGGGGCCGGATTCTGCGGGCAGAGGCCTTCGGCCCGGCTTGTTCCAGCTCCTCTGGCCAGGACGAGCTGTCTGAGCCCGGGCGGGAGGTCATTCGGGGCAGGGGACACAGGCTCGAAGAGCCTGGGCAGCCGCCACGGGGTGGGAGGGGTGGACTTGCAGCCCAGAGGAGGTGGTCGTCCGGTTGGCAGGTGGCTGGAGAGTTGCAGAGGGCTTCAAGTGGAAAATGTTCTGCAAACACAATCTCATGCGTTGCCAGAGGCTCGAAATTCTCCCTGGTGCCACATTTCCCGGCATGGGGCTTGGAATCTGGTCGGAGGCCACATAACTCCCCAACGGAAACAAAAGCGCCTTTTAAAGAAGGTCATCAGAGAATTTTATAGACACTGCCAGGTCCTAATGTGAGTTGCTGTCATTCCCGAGTTGTAACTTGATTTATCTGAATCAAAGTAGTCGGGGACCTGAAGTTGGAGACTTAGTGATAGTGATCTGGGATGAAAAATGCCCTAGAAAGTAAGATGTGGTCTGTTGCGACTCCGAGAAGTCATTTAACATGTGCTCAGTGACCAACACAA
Organism: Cabassous unicinctus; assembly: GCA_029593785.1. Taxonomy (NCBI): domain Eukaryota; kingdom Metazoa; phylum Chordata; class Mammalia; order Cingulata; family Chlamyphoridae; genus Cabassous; species Cabassous unicinctus. The sequence continues at coordinate 14,113 of JAQZBX010040666.1, read as the reverse complement.
ATTATGAAGTCACGAGGGGGAGGGGTGGCAGGGGAGGGCACGGAAGAGAGGGAAATTAACTTATTGAGAGTATGCTAAGTGCCAGACACTGCTAGGTGCTCAACTTAATACATTATCTCAAAAATAATCTTTTTGCAGGTCATGAAATTGAGAGCCAGGTGATGGGATTTGCCCAGTCACACTGCTAATAAATGGCAAAGTTGGGAATGGAACTTAACCCAGGTATTTCTGGTTTCAAGTCCCAAACTCTTTCTACCATACTAAATTTTTGTTATCTAAATCTGACATTTTAACATAGACTCTTAGGGTATTTAAGAGGTTTTAGCATTGTGCCCTTGAATGAATTTGGGAAAGAAATAAGATTGTAAGCTCTATGAAGGCAGGGTTGTTTTCTGGTCATTCGCTGCTGTATCCTCAGCTCATACATAGAACAGTGCTTGACAAAAATTGTTGGATGAATCAGTGCATGAAATAATTTTATCATAGTTACTCCTTCACCTGGAATTCACCACTTACAACTGTGGCTTTGGACAAGTTATTTAACCTCTCTATGCCTGTTTCCTCATTTGTAGATTGGCAATACTAATTATTATTGCTATCTAATAGAGCTGTTGTGAGTATTGGTTATCACTTATTAGGAATTACTTATTAGGTATGAGTTATTCTGGAAATGACCAAAGAAATACACAATTTTAATTCATGTTGATAGTTTACATTTAAGAGAGAAGATGTATCACCTAGGTATGAAGTGACTAAAGTAAGTATGGGTTTTGAAGATAGAGCTGAGTTGAATCACCCTTGCCTTCACCCCGTCCTCACTAGTTTTGCAGCTTTGGGTAAGGGCTCTTACTCATCTATGACATGGGTATAGAGACAGATTTACCTAAGAAGATTAATAGGATTAAATGAAATAAAAATATATAAAATTCTTCGCACAGTGTTTGGCACATATGCATTCAATGAATGGTAGTAGTAATAGTTGTTGATATTAATATTGTTGTGGCCACCCAAGGCAGTGAATAATTTCACTCATCTTTCAGTGGAGAGTTGGGGGAGGGGGGTTTGGAGCATACACGTGAAATAAGTAAATGAGGCAAGGTGACAGGTAAAAGTGAAAATGAGTGATTCAGACTCTGCTGTAGAGCTATTGTGAAAGTGAAGGGATGGGTGGAGGTCACGCAATAAGAATTTGTCAGGGAAATGGGACTTCATCTGACCTTTGGAGAATGACTTGGATTTGTGTGGTCAGGGCTTGTGGAAGGATTTGAGCAGAGGCTAGATTGAAGTTTTATGGAAGAAAGTGCAGGTGCAGAGAGGTTAAGTGAAGGAGCTTGGGTTAGAACCCAGGCATTAGGCTATCAGCATCCCTACTCCATTTTTAAAAAAGGGGTTGGGGCAATGAGATATCATTTCACACCTATTAGACTGGCCACTATTAAACAAACAGAAAACTACAAATGTTGGAGAGGATGTGGAGAAATAAGAACACTTATTAACTGCTGGTAGAATGTAAAATGATACAGCTGCTGTGGAAGACAGTTAGGGGATTACTTAGGAAACTGAGTATAGAACTGCCATATGATCCAGCAATCCTGCTACTAGGTATATACTCAGAAGGTCTGAAAGCAGGGACTCAAACAGATATTTGCACACTGATGTTTATAGTGGCATTATTCACAGTTGCCAAAAGATGGAAGTAACCCGAGTGTCCATCAACTGATGAATGGCTAAACAAAGTGTAGAATATACATATGATGGAATATTATTCATTGGTAAGAAGAAATGCAATCCTGATGCATGTGACAACATGGATGAACCTTGAGGACATTATGTTGAGTGAAATAAGCCAGACCCAAAAGGACAAATACTGTATGATCTTACTAAATGAACTAAATATAACGAACAAACTCATGGAGTTAATATCTAGAATATAGGTTACCAGAAGACAGACTGAGAGTAAAGACTGGAGAACTGATACTTAATTTGTGTGGAATTTTTAATAAGGTTGATTATAAATGTTTGGAAATGGATAGAGATGATGGCAGCACATTATTGTGAGTGCAATTAGCAGTGTTGAATCATGTCTGTGATTATGGTTGAAATGGGAAGTTTTGGCTCATGGCTGTCACTAGAAGGAAAGCTAGAGGATGAAACATGGGACTCTATAACATAGTGAACTTTGCTGTGAATGATGAAGGTGGTTAATAGTACAAATATAAGAATGTTCTTCCATGGACTGAAGCAAATGCATGTCTGTATTACAAGGTTAATAATAGGGGGGTATATGGGGAAAAATACACCTAATGTAAACTAGGAACCATAGCCATCAGTAATAGTTTAATATTTTTCCATTAATTGTAGCAAATGCTAACAAATTGTAACACCAATGCTAAGTGTCAGTAATAGGAGAGTATGAGTATGGGGGTTTTCTTTCTAGAGCAATTAAAATGTTCTAAAATTGATTGTGGTGTTGAAAACACAATTCTGATTGTACACTTTAAATGGATTGTATGGTGTGTGAATAAAACGGCTTTTTAAAAATAAAAGGGTTGGGTGGCATCAGAATTGTGAAATGTCTTATTAGAGAGATTCCATTTTATCTTGAAGTCTTTTGAGCTGCCTTGGGCTTTTTCACATGCATTCTGTGTATTCAGCACCTCTCTCTTAAATTCTGTTGCTTTTGGCTTCCAGGGCTCACTACTAAACAAATACCCTAGGCTGTTTTAAGCAACAAATATTTATTGAGCTTTGGACCAGTTAATGGGAAAATAGAGAAGCATAGGCATTTCACTGGAATTAGTGTGATAAAAAGGGAATTTTGGTAAGATTGGTCTGGCAATGTTTTATACAGAGCAGATTTGAGGAAGAGGAGGCTAGCAGTACTGTGAATGTGAAGTGATGAAGGGCTGAACTGTTAGACTGCAAAGGAATGGGTATATTTGAGAAACTTCTTTTTCCCATTTATAAAATGGAGATAGTAATATCCACCTTCTTGACCAGCATAGTGCTTGGTACATAGTAGGGACTCAGTAAATGCTAATTTCCTTATCTTCCTTTCCAACTGGTTAACTTTGGCTCATCTTCATTTCTTTTAAAGTTGACTCCAAGCTTAGAACCTGAGTAAGTGGTAATGTCATTTGTCAGAATTTGGAAGTGAAAAAGAAGGATTTCGTGTGAACCTCATTTACACCAAATAACAAATAAGACTTAGTAACTGATTATGTGGGGTGGAAGGAGAGAGTGAGACTATAGTAAGGAAAAAAGAGATCATGGTTTTCATTGCTTTTCTACTTATGTAGGTGAGTTTGAGAATGGTGATGGAGTTCTCAAGGAGCTGAGAAGTGGGTTTCAGTTTTGAGGCAGAAGATGAGGTCTCAGATTTGAAGGGTTGTCTGTTTAGGAGAAACAGTCTTGAAGAAATGGCATAAGAGACATGAGGCACATAGTAGGGACTCAGTAGACATGGAAATGTAACTTTGGGAGGCTTTGGTCTGAGGAGTCATTGAGACCATAAGGATGAGCCTCTTCTACAAAGAGTGTGTGGGTTCCAATTCCTTTAAACAAACCTCATTGACTGCTTGCTTTTCTGATACTTCTAAAATGTCGTGGAGAGTCAGAGAGTGGCAGCCTGCCATAAGGTAGATAAGAGGTTTGGTAGAAGATGTGAGCAGGGAAGAAAGGGCCAGTGCAAATCTTCAGCTATATATTGATAATTTCATACTCTTTGGCTTGTAGAGACTGAAGAAAAGCCAAGGTGAATGGACAGCTCCCTTTGTGAGCACTTCTTTTGGCTGCCTTATACCTGAAGTGTATCATTCTTTCCCCCCTGGTTTGCTGAAAAAAAAAAATGCCTCTTTTAATTGTTAATGTTAAACATAGATATTGTACAGCTGAGTTAACTAACTCTCTTAAGAGTATACTTTAGGCAGTAGTTCTTTAAAAAGTGTTCTTCGAGGATCTTATTCCAAGGCTCGAGTACTACTCTTAATAGAAATTTCTCATATGTTTCAAAAAGATACAGTTATCTCTCAATTCCCTTCCACATTGGTATCTTAAGAAAGGCAGTTCTAGTCCCCTGTAAATTCTGGTTTTAAAATATCTATTTATTTTGTGTCATATAGAAGTGGTGGTTTTTAATATGGTTTGACCTGACAAGGATCCCTTGAAACAATTAAAAAAAAAAAAGAAGGAAAATAAAAGCACAGGCTACCCAGATGTTGGGGAGGAGCTGCTGGGTAATAGGCACGATGGGCGGTCGTTCCTTATATGGCCGTTTCTCTTTCTTCTTTCAGTCCTCCTCCCTTTCTTTTCCTTTCTCCCCTTCACATTTTTTCCCCTTCTCTTTGACCTCTATTCCTGTTTTTGCCACTGCCACCTCATATACATTGCTTAGTTCATCCATAAGGTTTGGCATTATTAAAGTACTTTTAAAAAAATGCTGTTAGCATTTAAGAAGTTTCTTGGTATCCTAATTATTCTGTATCACATCACTCATTTTTCTTAATAGCACTCATTACCATCTGGAATTCACAGCTTGTTTTTTTACTTGATTGTCCACCTCACCAGAATGTAAACTTCATGAGAACCAGAGACTTTATTTTGTTCAGTGCTGATTCCATCTGAGGGTGTGAATTACTGTCAGTAGATCTTAATAAAGAAGTAGTATTTAGGAATGTTTGGGAGTAGTCAACCAAGAAACATAAACCAGAGAGCATTTTTGTATTTAAACAAGTAGAGGGTAATGTTGGTTTAAGTGGTAGTGCCAATGTCTTATTGCAGGAAATTAAAAAGGAATGAAGAATATTACATTTTATGAATGGCATGTTCCGTTAGTTTTATACGAGTGTGTCATTAATGGTTTTTGCTAATTTTATGTATTTATTTTTAAAGTTTTTAGATTTATTGAATGTTCTGGTTTCCTTTCTCCACTCGGTTCAAGGGTTAGTCTATTTATTTTTCTTGTGTGTTCTGAGTAATTTGTCTTGAATATATCCGTGAGCATGAATGTCACATATTCTTGCTAATGAGAATAGAAGGCCTAGTTTCTTGCCAATTTAGGAGGCTTAATATTTATGGTCTCTACAGAGCTGATACTCTCAGCTTGTGTTTGTTACTCTGGATGGGATGAGAGATTATGTTAGTTTTCTGTTTCCCAGGGAAAACAGGATCCTGGGAGATGAGAAGATCGCAGAGCCGTGAGTCTTGCAGGGGATCCTGCTCTGCAGTTGTAGAGTTCCTAAGCCCTGCAGGTGGGGACCATTACCCTCAGAGTCCTGTTACGCTCACTCCTGAATGCTGAAGGCCAGTGCTGGCAGGCTCTGTAGGGCCTCAGAAGACAGATTTGCCAGGAAATCTGATTCCATGACTGCCTGGATTCATGTGGTAGACCCGGGAATCCCTGATGTGACTTAAAAGCTTTTAAATTAGCTGTGTCGGCCCACCAACCCCAATTCCTCTCCCATTGTGAGACCAGAGAAAGAAATATCTAATCTTACTAACCCATGAGTTGGCCAGGAATTTTAGCAACCACTAATCTACTTTCTGCCTATGGATTTGCCTATTCTGGACAGTGACATAAATGGAAATATACAATATGTGGTCTTTTGTTATTGGCTTTTTCCACTTAGCATATTTTCAAGTTTCATCCATGTTGTAGCATGGATTAGTACTTTATTCTTTTTTTTTTACCAAATAATATTCCATTGTATGGATATACCACATTTTGTTTATCCATTCATCTGTTATGGACATTTAGTTTGTTTATACTTTGGGGCCATTATGAATAATGCTGCTATGAATAAGTGTACAGGCTTCCTTTCTCTTGGGTATGACCCTAGGAGTAGAATCGCTGAGTCATATGATAACTCTCTGACTAGCATTTTGAGGACAAGCCATGGAATTTTTTTTCTCTCTACAAACTTGATAGCCTTTTTTTTTTTTTTTTTTTTTTTTTAGGTACCAGGCCGGGGATTGAACCCTAGACCTCATATGTGGGAAGCCAGCGCTCAACCACTGAGCTACATCGGCTCCCCTGAGTTGTTTTTTTCGTTTGTTTGCTTGTTGTTTGTTTTTTTGTTTTTAGGAGGCACCAGGGACTGAACCTGGAACCTCCCATGTGGGAAAAAGGCACTCAACTGCTTGAGCCACATCCGCTTCCCGATAGCCTTTATTTTTTAGAGCAGTTGTAGGTTTACAAAAAAATTATGCAGAAAGTACGTAAGTTCCATATCTCTCCTCCACCACCACACAAAGTTTTCCCTATTAACATTTTGCATTAGTATGGTACATTTGTTAAATTGATGAACCGATATTATTATAATTATATTGTTAACCAAAGTCCATAGTTTACGTTGGGATTTACTCTTTGTGTTGTGCATTTTAATTTTCACTGTGGGAACATACATACAACATAAAATTTCCCATTTTAACCACTTTCATGTATATAATTCAGTGAAAGCCATTGAATTAAAAAAAATTGTTCTGGTAACTTATATGCAACCTAAAATTTCCCCTTTTTTAACCACATTCAAATACATAATTCAGTGGTATTAATTATATTCACAATGTTGGGCTACCATTACCACCATCCATTACCAAAACTTTGTCACCACTCCAAACAGAACTCTGTACAAATTAAGCATTAACTCCTCATGCCCTTCCCCCATCCCAGCCCCCGGTAACCTGTATTCTGGTGTCTGACTCATGAATTTGCCTATTCTAATTTCATATCAGTGAGATCATATGATAGTTGTCCTTTTGTGACTCAACATGAAGTCTTCAGGATCCACCCATGTTATTGCATGTATCAGAACTTTGTTTCTTTTTATGCTGAATCATATGCCATTGCACATGTCGACCACATTTTGTCCATCCATCCATCCTTTGATGGACACTGGGATTGCTTCCATCTTTTGGTGTTTGTGAATAATGCCACAGTGAATATCAGGTGCAAATGTCTATTTGAGTCCCTGCTTTCATTTCTTTTGGGTACATACTTAGAAGTGGGATTGCCAGGTCATATAGTAATTCTATTCTTTGCTTTCTGAGGAACTGCCAAACTGTTTTCCACGGCGGCTGCACCATTTTACATTCTGACCAATAATGAATAGTGTACCTATTTCTCTACATCTTCTCCAACACTTGTTATTTTGCTCTTTTTAAAAAATAGTAGCCATGCTAGTGGGTGTGAAATGGTATCATTGTGGTTTTGATTTGCATTCCCTAGTGGAAAGCCATTGGATTTTAAGTAGAAGAGAGACATGGTTGGACTCATGGTTTCATAAAGATCACTAAAGTAGCTTGAGGGGAATGAATTGGAGAGGACCAGAATGAAGGCAGAGAATGGGTTGTTATGTGATTGCAAAATCATGCCAGAGATGGGACAATCAGATGAGAGGAAGCCAGAGGTAAGGTGGGGGGAGAGGGAATGGAAAGGAGACAAAATGTGGTGGTGACTGTACAGAGGTAGTAGTTACAGGACTTGGAGTGTGGACTGGTCAGAGGGAGGGGTCAGAGGCGAGGCCAAGTCTATATAAATGGAGAAGAGTTTTGTCATTGGCAAAAACAGGAGGAGTCCAACCTACATTTTGCAGTTTATCCTCTAGTAAGTTGGGAGCTAGGTCACTGGTTATATGCAGCTCAGTCAACAGAGATCAAAATTACTGCTTTGTCATGCATTGTCTTCATGAAATAAAGGACTTAGACTTGTTCCTTCCTTGTTAAAGAAGACGGTAAATGGTTTAGCAGATGACCTGCCTTAAAATTGACCAGCAGCTTAATTCAATAATCAAGTATAGTTAAATAGTTTAAAACCACTTTAATGTTAAAAAGATATTATTCTGAAAATTTAAAAGGAGGCTGTTGAATAAAATTATGGAAAAAGAAAGCAAACTATTGTTTTTCTTTAAGTATCAGTTCATTTGATAAATGGTGGGTTACCACAAAGTATTGGTGGCTCACCAAAAATTGCCCTTTAGTAGACTATGTTTGTAAACGGATACTTCTTCATTTCATAGAGTGATACCAATTAGGCTAAACTAAGATACTTCAAAGGTTTTTGGTTTATTGGCTTGGGTTTCAACTTAATGCATATTAATTGTTGAATTAGTAACCATCTTATGTTTGTTAGATGTTTTTCTAAACAACATTTGGAAAAAAAAATACTCTTTCCATTTGCAGCGGCAATATTGAATAATGGAACATCGTGATCTTGCTAGAGGAGAATTTTCTGTTAGCATTACAGAATAATGTAATTAGGCAGTATGTGGAACTTGAAAACATACTTAAATTTTTGTTCTGGCTGTGGTTTTATGCTTTCCTAAAATGTGGCCTGAAACAGTTTATTAGTAAATATGCTGAATTGCTTTCTTTGGCAAGTGTATTTCAGTATTAAATCCAAGTAAAAATACAAATATTTACTTAAAAAAATCATTTAGTGTGGTAATATTTTTACTATGGCCATTGACCCTTTAATGAAATGCTAGGGCAGTGCTAGATTGTTTGTTTGTTTGTTTTTGGAGGTACCAGGGCTGGGGATTGAACCTGGGACCTCGTATGTGGGAAGCTGGCACTTGATCACTGAGCTACATCAGCTCTTTTTTAAAATTTTACTTCATTTTTTAATTTTTATTTGTTTTAATTTTATTTTTTTGGACCCTGTTTATTTAAAGACCAAGAGAGGGAAGGAGAGAAGCTAGCATTAATTGAATGCCTGTTATATGCCACTGTATTTGGTACACTGATATATTATCCCTTTTTTATTCTTCAACAACTCAGAGAGGAAGTTTATATTATGTCTGTTTTTCCAGCAAGAAAAATAATAAAGAAGTTAGGTTACTTATTCCAGGTCACACAGCAAGTAAATTGCTAAACTGGCATTAAAACTAAATTTATGTCACAGGTCATAGTCTTTCCACTACATCGTACTACTTTTCCTAAATATGAACAATTTTATTTAATTACAGGGCTTTTAAATATAAATTGAGTTTATTAAAAATGAGTAATATATAAATTCTGGATATGAAAAACTGAAATTGGGGCATTAAAGGTTAGGTGCAGCGTTGGTCCTTGAGTTCTTTTGTTGGCATTATCGAGTAGCAAGTTAAGATCTCTTGGGTCCGGAGTCAGTCTTCTTGGCTCCATTCATTAGTTGATCTTAGCAAGTTCTTAAACTCTCTCTTCATCAGTATCCTCACTCTAAAATGAGCATCATAATAGTACTTCATGGAAGAGTTGTGCAGATTAAATGAGTTCATGCATGTAGAGGGTTTATCATAGAGCCTGGTATAAGCTAAGTGCTCAATATGTGTTTACTTTTTCTGTTATTTATTATATTAGTCATGAATTCTGATAAGATGATGGTAACTAAGAAACTAAAAATAAGTCCTCTTTTGATCTTTGAAAGACTTGTTATTTTAATGCAGTATTAGATGATGTTAAGAAATAATTGTGTATAAAATCCTTAGCTTAAGTATAATTGCCTATATAAAACAAAAGCTCTGTCTGGAGATTTACATATACAAATTATCCTACAAATATTTGCACAAATGGGGGAAGATGGGTGCTTAAGGGTATTGATTGCTGCATTGTAATAGCAAAAACCTGGAAATAACCTAAATGACCACAGTAGGTGACAACAAAAATTGTGGTACAAACATAAAATGAAATAATAGACAGTTGTTAAAAGGGCATACACCAGAGAAGTACAACAAAGCTGGACAGTAAATATATAAATATCATATGTATATGATATTATAGTAGTATGGTAATTAGGACAATATGATATTGGTGCAAGGATAGACACACTGACCAATGAGAATAGAGTTCAGAAATCGACACACACGTATACAGCCACCCAATTTAGGACAAAGACAACATTTGTAATACATAACTTCTGTAAACCAGTAAGAAAGGCTAGTCACAAAAGAGGATATTCAGATGGCCAGTAAATACATGAAAAGATTCTCAACTTCATTTGTCATCAGGGGAATACAAATTAAAACTGCAGTGTGATATTTAATGGTAAAAGACTAGATGTTTCCTTCCTAAGATCAGGAAGGAACAAGGCAAGGATATACACTCTCACCACTTTTATTCAGGATTGTACTGGAGGTCCTAGACAGTGCAGACAGACAAGAAAAATAAATAAAAGACATACAGATTGGAAAGGAAAACTTTTTATTCACAGATGACATGACCATGTATGCAGAAAATCCTTAGGATCCTACTAAAAATCCATTGGAACTAATAAGTGAATTTATTAAGGTTGTAGGCGTCAAGATCAGTATACAAAAATCCATAGCATTTCTAAATACCAGCAGTGAACAATTGGAAATAAAAAAATGCAATTTCATTTATAAAGGCATCTAGAAGCATTAACTACTTACAGATAAATTTAACAAAACATGTTTAAGACCTACACATTGACAACTACAAAACATTGCTGAAAGAAATTAAAGAAGAACTATATAAAAGGCGAGAGACACCATATTAATAGGTTGGAACTCAATATAAGAAATCAGTTCTTCATACATCAACCTATAGATTCATCACAATCCTAATCAAATTTTCAGCAAGTTTTTTAAATAAAAATTGAAAGGGGAATGGGTGTAGCTCAATGTTTAAGTGCCTGCTTTGCATGAGGACCTGGGTTCAATCCCCAGTACCTTCTTAAAAAAAAAAAAAAAAAAATTGAAAAGCTGATTTTAAAATTTATAGGAAAATATAAACAACCCAGAATAGCCAAAGCATTTTTAAAAAGAACAAAGTTGGGTGACTTATATTACCTGATTTCAAGACTTACTATAAAGCTACAGATAGCAAGAAAGTGTGGTATTGGAGAAAGGATACATATATAGATCAATGGAATAGGATAGAGTGCAGATAGAGACCCATTCAATTCATGTTTGACAAATATGCCAAGGCAAGTTAATGAAGAAAGTAAAATCTTTTCAACAAATTGTCCTAGAACAATTGGTATACATATTTAGAGAAAAATGAACTCAGAATCATAGGTCTAAATTTAAAAGCTAGAACTATAAAAAAATATATAGGGTTAATTGTGATCTTGGGGTTGGAAAAGCAAAATCACAAAGGAAAAATGAATAAACTGGATTTGACCAAAATTTAAAACTTTTGTTCTCTGAAAAAATTGTTAAATAAACTAAAAGACAAGGCACAGAATGGAAGAAATATTTGTAATACATATATCTGGTAAAGAACATGTGTTCAGAATATATAAATAATTCTTAAATTTAATTGTAAAAGACAAGTAACCCATTTATGAAAAATGGGTAAAATGTTTGAAAAGACTTCACAAAACAAGTTATACTAATGGCAAATTAAGTACTGAAAAGATGCTCAACATCAGTGATCATCAGGGAAATGCAGATTAAAATCATGAGATACAGCTACATGGCCATTAAAATAGCTAAAATTAAAAAGACAATACTAAACATTGATTAGGATATGAAGTAAGTGGAACTCTGGTACACTCTTGGTGGAAATGCAAAATGGTACAACCACTATGGAAAACTGTCAGTTTCTTATAAAATTAAAATATACAATACAGCTATTCTATTCCTAAGTATTTATCTGAGAGAAATGAAACCATGTGTCCACATAAAGATGCATTCATGAATGTTCATAGCACCTTTATTCATACTACCTCAAAATCAGAAACAACCCAGATGTTCATCAAGTGAATGTATAAACAAAATTTGGGCTCTCTGTGTAATGAAATATTCAGTAATAAAGAGGAATGAACTACGGGTACATACAACAACATAGATAAATTTCAAAATCATTATGATGAATGAAAGAAGCCAGACACAGAAGAGTACATACATACTGTATGGTTCCATTAGTTTATAAAATTCTAAAAAATGCAAAGCCATCTATAGTGGCAAAGTAGATAAGTGGTTGTCTGGGGCAAAGGGTAGAAGGAAGGACAGACTGCAAAGAAACTTTTTGGGGTAATAGAAATATGTTCTGTTGCTTGATTGTGGTGGTGGTGGTTTCACAGGTATATACATCTGTCAGAATTCATTGAATTGTATACTTTAAATGGGCACAATTTAGTCTATATAAATTATACCTTGAGTTATTTAAAACAATAATTCAGTACTTCTACACATGCGCTGGACAGCTTAAATGAAAAAGATGGAAATTACCAAGTATTTGGTGAGGATATAGAGCAACCACGGTCCTTAGACATTGCTGGTGGGCGTATGAATTGGTGCACCCACTTTGGAATTCCATTCCCAACAATTCCATATCTAGGTACATACCCAACAGAAACGTGTACATGTGTTCACCAGATGACAGACCAGAAGGTGTACAGCAGCACTATTCATAATAGCCTCAAACTGGAAACTACCCAAACGCCCGTCAGCAGAATGGATAAGCAAATTGTGATGTGTTAATATAATGGGATACTGTACAGCAATGATAATGAATGAACTACAACTATTCAAAACAGTGTTGTGTGAAAACACTGTGTGAGTCCATTTAAATAAAGTTCAAAAATAGGCAGAGCTGTTTTGTGCTGCTAGAATTCAGAATATGGTAATATTAGTCTTATTAGTCTTAGTTTGCCACAGGGCTGCTGATGCAAAGTACCAGAAATGGGTTGGCTTTTTTTTTAAATTTTTTAGGAGGTACTGGGGATTGAACCCAAGAACTCGATATGGGAAGCAGGCACTCAACCACTGAGCTACATCCGCTCCCCAGTGAGAGTTGTTTTTTTCATTTGTTTGGTTTTTTGGTTTTGTTTTGTTTTTAGGAGGTACTGGCCATCAACCCGGGTCCTCGTACATGGGAAGCAGGTGCTCAAGCACTTGAGCTATATCTGCTCTCCCAGGTTGGCTTTTATAATGGGGATTTTATTTAGGGTATAAGCTTACAGTTCCAAGGCCATGAACTATCCAAATCAAAGCACTTCAGAGATGTTTCTCACCAAAGTCAGTTACTGGTAATGCTGGTGTCCTGTCATGTGATGATCAGGCATAAGGCAGGGCTCAACTCCTCTTTAGCTGCTCCTTGGGGGCTTTGTGCTTAAGCTTTGGCTGCAAGCAATCCTCATGTCCTCTCTCACATAGCAGGATCAAAAATGGCAGCTTCTTTTCTCTCTGTTTCTCCGTTTATATCAGACCCAGCAAGAGGGTGGAGACCCAAGCTGGCTCATGCCTCACTGACGTAGTCCAATCAAAAGGCCCCATGCCCATAGGAATGGATTCGTTTAAAAAGACAATCTTTTTCTTTTTGGTATTCATAAAAGAACTTCAAACTGTCACAGTTGCCCTTGGATAAGTTTTGACTAAGGGAGCACAAGTCTGGCTTCTTGGGATGTTAGTAATTTTCTCTTTCTTGATTTGGTTGGTGGTAACTAAAAACTTGAGTAATACACTTAATTGTGCACCTTGTTTTAAGTATGTTATACTTCAATACAAAGTTTTAAAAAAAGCCAGGCACCGTCATAGGAGGGTGTTCTCAATAATGGTAGAGCGCAAAAAGCAAGTTGCAGAACATGTGTGATATATTTGATCCCATTTATATAAATGTAGTGAAAGCAAGCTCATAATCTTAAGTTATCTCTAGGGATGATGAGACTTGATAGGGGAGGACCATTAACTTTGAAGTTTTTATAATTTAATAAATGAGAACATTTTCTGTTAGAAAAAATAATTTACTGAGTTTAGCCAGTTACTATAATTGAAGATTATGAATGATCTTTTTTTTTTTAAAGATTTATTTTATTTATTTATTTCTCCCCACCCCCTTGTATTTCACTTGCTGTGTCTGTTCGTCTTCCTTGTTTCTTTAGAAGGCACCGAGAGCTGAACCTGGACCTCTGATGTGGGAGGGAGGTGCCTAATTGCTTGAGCCACCTCCACTTCCTGCTTTGTTGTGCCTCTCATCATGTTTTTCCTCCCTGTGTCTGTTGTTGTGTCATCTTGTTGCATCAGCTTGCCGCGCCTGCCCGTCGAGTCAGCTTGCTGTCTTCTTTAGGAGGCACTGGGATCTGAACCAGCGACCTCCCATGTGGTAGGTGGGAACCCAGTTGCCTGAGCCACATCCACTTCCCATGAATGATCTTTAAAAATATGTTAATCCT
>JAQZBX010040665.1:11694-22700 GCA_029593785.1 Cabassous unicinctus | reverse complement strand
CGGGAGCTTGACTGGTCTTAATTTTACCTGGCTTAGTTAGATCTCTGAACCCATACTAACTTCCAAAGCATTTCGCAACCTGTTCACTTACTTTAATGGGTAGTTATGGTCATTCTATATAAAACCCATCACAGGCATAAAACAGGAACGGTCTTCTCTAGAAGCAGTACCTTTTGCAGATCAGCAATAGCTTGTTTTAGTTTCTTGGCATAGTCGTAACGTTCCTTTTGAACAGCTTCACGTTTTCTTTCGTCTAATTTACGTATAATTTGTGCAACTTCGGGATCTTGATACATATCAAAAGCTAAATCATCTAGTGGAGAAATATAGTCAGGTTTCCTAAAGGAAAGAAGTCAATATTTCAGGGTTAATTTCAACCTCGGGGACACTACAGTGACTGAGGGAGCCCTCTGGGCCAGGCTGCGGCACCAGCACCCTCACGCTCCTGAGCGTCTCCTGCAGGAGCCGGCAGAGGCATGGGGAAGTCGGTCACGAGCTTCGTTCACACAGCTCTTCACTGCTGAGCTGCTCTTTCTGACTCACCCATGCTCTTAACTGTTGATTAAACCAGTTGATGCTTCAGGGCTTCTTGAGGATTCATTCATTCATTCATTCACTCACTCACTTACTCACTCAGCAAATACACGCACACACTGTGCCAGGTTCTTGTAGGCACTGGGGAAGGACACAGGTGAGTTATTTCTAGAACTGGGGACAAAACCATCAGATGACGAGGCCCCGCCCTGAAGAGCTTGATTTGGCGAGTCTAAGGTGGTTCTGGCCTCCATATTTTATAACACACCAGAATAATGCTGACGAACATTAATGACTGACAACTGCTACTACCGCGCTTTTACCTCAGAGTGCCACAATTTATGACATCAACCATCGGTCCTACAGAAAATCAGAAAAATGTCTTTTCAGGAATAAATGAGCTTTTTAGTTACCTGAATAAGCTATTTCTGATTGAGTGTCACCTCTTATTTTTCCTTCCAAATCAGCTTTCTTCTGGGCCTAACCTTTGGAATAGGCCAGCCTGACTACTCAACATAAATTGTAACAGAGGTCCAATTGCAGAGCATGCCCATTTGTGTGCTCTCCCAGCTATGTGAAAGAGGCCAGATGGTGGTCGCCTGGATCGCTTACATGTAGGTAAATTACAGTTTTGTCATAAAAATTTAGTGGGTAAATTTGTATAGTGATAAATCCAAATAGAACCTGGGGCACCAGCCACCCCTGTCACGGTCCTTGATCTCCCAGCACTCGGCTCCAGCAGCTCTGGACAATACCAACTCATCTCAGTTTTGACTAGTGACTTATTTTAGCTGGTCTGCAGTCATTTAGCTACTTTTAGCTAAACACACATTACACTCTTAAATCTAAGTCTTTTTGCCTAGAAGTTCCGGAGATGAAAACAAAGACTTCACTGGATTATAAAAATCCCCCAAAACAAAGGGCATACTCCGCCCTTCCGAGTCACGGCTCCTGGGCAGCTCCGCGCAGGAAAGGCGAGTCCAGCCACTTTCTGCCCAGCACACCCCCTAGTGGTCACTGGAGGGTCTTCATGCCCAGCAAGGGCAGCCTTGACCTATTTTCACAAACCTCTCCCTTAAACCTCACAAAAACCGTGGGGGACAAAGCAGAACAGGCAGACTACAGGCCATCATCCCATTTGGCTAATTTTATTAGTAAAAAATTAATTTAAATTACGAGTCAAAATAACAAAAAGAGCCTTGGCGATAACTTTCAATTATCAACTAGCTTGGTGACTGCTGCTGTGCTAGCACAAGCTTCGACAAGGGCAGAAGCTGAGGACCATCACCCTGACGATGCCGATAGGAAGCGGGTGGATTTGTCTACGCTTAAGCACGTTTCCCCCAAAATGTTTCAAATCAACACCTGGAACAATGAGGAGTTATGGTTACGATTCTCCTGGACAGAGGAAGACTCTGAGCTGGAGACTGACAAGCTTGTCTAGGTTACTTAAGTCAGTTCTCATCACTTCCCAACCACGCCCTGTCCTGGCCACACCTCCTCCACCCCACAGGGACACGGCCCGCAGGACAGGGTGTGTCTGTGGGAGGAAGGCTCCTCACCCACAGGGAGCAGGTGGCTCCTGAGCCACTGCGGGGAGACTCGAGTCCAGATCTTTTTTGCAAATGCACGAGCCCAGCTTAAGAAGGATTACTTTACGCTTCCCAAGGGCAGTTTGATTGCCTGCAGGTCAAAGTGGAATTACACCAAATGTTGAGGACAAACGCCAAACTTGCAGTTAAGATTTAAATGCATTGTCTTTTCTTTATTGGGTAGCTGCTCTCCGAGAAGTGGGTATAGTTTTGAATTCCTCTTTTCTGGGGACAGGTCCTCACTTTGATGAACAGGGAGCACACTGAGGGCGCTAAAGGGCCCACTTGTTCCAGAGAGGTACCCGGGGACTAGCGGGAGGGAGAAAGCACAGTGCAGCTCAGGGCTCTTTTGTGGCTGCCACTCTTGGTTTACCAGAACCCTTCATAGCTAAGAAAAAGAGGCAGCAAGATAAAAAGACAAGGAAAACTGTTAACATAAAGAACGTTTTCACAGGCAGAAAAGTAAAAGTAAAAATGGTGCATTTCAAAACTGACACCGTATGTATTTCTCACTCTCCTAATGAACAGGCTTTCATAATAGATATGATGTAGCCTCTGGTAACTGATAATCTGGGTCAACTAATACCTTTAATTTTTACCTGTGAATTTGCCTGTGCCAATAAAATACCAATAGGTGTTTGCTAGATTTTTTTTTGAGTGCATATTAAGAACCTCCTAGTAATACGTGAACACTACAAAAAGTGAAGTCATCTCTGAAGGGCAACGAATGAAGGGGTGCTAAACAAAACAGCGACCTTGTCTTTAAGTGCAGTCAAGGCACTCCAATCGGCGGCTGGCCAGCTGTAAGCCGAACCGAGAGGCCCTCACACCCAGAATGCTTTAAACGACTCACGCGCTCCGGATTCTAAGAAAAGGCACGGAAATTCCTCGCCTGGGAGGCGCATCTTCTTACCCTGTGCATGTTCTGTCTAGGGCTGGGTCCTCTGCACTGTGCCCAAGGTACTGGTCAATCAGCTTCTCTCTAGAAGACTTGGGGAGCAAGACACTCCTCTTAGTATCTCAGAGAAAAGAAACGCACGGCAAAAAAATTTAGCAAAACGATGGCTAACTAAAATCTTAACTGCTTGGTATAAAGATGTCAACAAGCTTCAATGATCCCAGTTTTTTGACAGCTAAAAATCTTGAGCAAAAAAAAAAAAGTTTACTATAACATAGCTGCTAAAATTTCACAGCACTGGCCAGTCAATTTCATAAATAAATGATCACCTCCTCTTAGAAACACACTTTCTTCCTTAAGACCGACACTCCCCAAACTTACAAAAGTGCTTTCATCGCAGAAATCTGCAGGGTCTCCAATGATATTTACTGCAACCAGAGCAACCTGAGAGAGAGTCAAATAATCAGCAGAAGTGCGGTAGAAAATGCCTGAGATGATTTAGCGTCTTTGTAACAAACTCTTGACCTACACTGTTTTCAAATGAGACATTATCAAAGTGCGTTAAATATTATGTGAATGTATAAGATCATTGTCGATTTTTATAAATCGCATAAACTGATACTCTAATACTGAACCACATGGCTACTTTAGCTGTTTAAAAGATGTTAACACAGCAAAAGCTAAAGATCCCCAAAGTTTTAAAATAGCCTCGCGGGAAGCGGACGTGGCTCAAGCGATTGGCTCCTGTCTACCATATGGGAGGTCCAGGGTTCGATTCCCAGGGCCTCCTGGTGAAAAGCAAGCTGGCCCGCGTGGAGTGCTGGCCCATGTGGAGAGCTGGTGCAGCAAGATGGCAACAGAAAGAGACACAGAAGAGAGACAATGAGAGACAGCAGACCAGGGAGCTGAGGTTGCACAAGAGATTGGGCACCTCTCTGCACTCCAGAAGGTCCCAGGATCTGTTCCCCGTATCGCATAAAGAGAAGACAAGCAGACACAGAGGACCACACAGAGAGCAGAGAGTGAGCGCAAAGACAACGGGGTGTGTGTAAATAAATAAATAATTCTTAAAAAAAAAATAGCCTCACAACGAACCATCCACTCAGGGTTAAGCATGGAGGCGACAGCTATCGATCTTGGTAAACTGGACGATGAAATCCAACCCCAGGCTGGCGACTTTTGGCTGAGGAGGAGCGCCCTGCCCTGAGGATTGCCATCCCAACTCCGCGGCCGCAGCACACCAGCGGCTATCGTGCGAACACGCGCAGGTGGGGTGGAGGAGAAGGCGGGTTCAAGGCCACTCTTGCCGTTCACTGCTGCGGAGGCCGCTACGGGCCAAGCAGCGTGACTGCATCTCACACCCTCCTTCAACCCATTCATTCAGGGTAAAAACCTGACTTGCTGGAACGCTTGCATTCTTCTGGGAGGGGGGAGGCGGTGGTGTAAATATTTGTGCTAAACAAAATAGCTCTGGACACAATTGGTTTCCACCACAGTAACCATGAAAAAAAGGAAGGAGGAAGGAGAGAGGGAGGAAGAGAAGAGCAATCAGTAGCTTGGGGCTGGAGAGGTTCTGGAGTGCAGGCAACCTCAGACACATTCCCAATTTCTACCAGATTATCTTGTAAAAGTTTAGCAGGTTTATCTAGAACGGTGCTATCCAATAGAAATATAATGCAAGTCACATATGCAATTTTAAGTTTTCTAGCAGGCACATTAAAAAATTGTGAAAGTAGGGGAGCAGATGTAGCTCAGCAGTTGAACACCCACTTCCCATGGATGAGGTCCTGGGTTCAATCCCCAGTACCTCCTGAAAAAAACTGTGAAAGCAGCAGGTGAAATTAATTTTAGTAATATATTTTAACCCAATATAGCCAATATATTATCATTTGCACATGTAATTGAAATAAAAGCATCAATGAAATATTTCACATTCTTCTCTCATAACTGGTCTTTGAAATCCAGCGTCTGTTTTACACTTGCAGCACCTCTCCTTTGGACTGGCCACCTTTCCAGGGGGACCAGCCACACGTGGCCAGTGCCACTACATCAGACAGCACAGACCCAGAAGTGCTCAGCATTCTTCCACAAAAGACCCCAATTTAAATGGCAACTTTGAAACACATGCGCGTAAAGACCTACAACTTCGCCATCCCTGCAAGGGTGGGGCGCAGAGCTGAGGCAGAGACGTGACTTTCTCACCTGGTTATATATGTTGTATTTATTCACATGGTTTTGGTGAAAAATCAGCTTAAGAAACTGTCCTACTGCATCCACATAAACCGATTTCAGTTCCCGGGCTTTGCAACCTGTCTTTTCGTTATCACAGAGAGAGACGTAACTGAAAGAGACAGACACGTGTTTATAGGAAAATGTGTCCACATAAAACTGCTCCTCCACTCCTAGCAAACTCAACAGGTTGACATAAATAAAAGTTAAGTTTTAGAATTGGGAGGGTGGGGGAGATTACTAGGAAAAGAGCCAGCATAAAAGTCAAACTCTAATCAGTATTCTTAAGAAAAGTTTTGCATCCAAAAAACAGAGTTGAACACTATTGATAAAAATGATACACTGCTGTGAAGCATACTCAGTAGTATGAAGCAGGTGTTAAGAAACTGTATAATTCTGAACCAAATATAAGTATGTAATATATGATCAAAAGCAAGGGGCAATTCATTCATTTTTAATGGCTGGGAGATAGAACTAGGCAGGCTTAAAGTTAAAATTTCAAATTTCATTCTTACCCAAGTCTCCGAAAACGTTCTGTTTGATATGGGACAAAATATTCAGGCAAGCTTTCACTGATGTAGAACTCAACTTTACTTGAAATCATATACTGGTGAGCAAGCAACTGTAGTTTTCTTATTCGGCATCTTTCTACCATTTGGAGAACAATTTCTTGTGGAAACTGGCAAAATCTGAAAGTGAAAACGTTTTTGTTATTTCTGAACAGCTCCTGCCGAGCACTGCTGGATGCTGGCACCCTGCTCCTTCACGTCACGAGCATTTGCCGAGTGTCTGCCCGAGGATGAGGCGGGCGTCTGCAGGCACTGAAGACCTCAAGACCAGAGCTGACCAAGATCTACTCCTGTCCTCTCAAGCTCCTCAAGGCCAGGACCGAAGCCAGGAAGCAAATTTGATGTGATCTGCCTGCTATCCAAAGGGAATCATGCTTTTGGCAGCTAGCAAATGGTTTGAAGTGAAACCTGAAGTTTATCATGAGAGGAACGAGTGAATCTGAAGAGGCTTGCTGGTGGACAAGAGGGCGCTGGGGCTTTTCCACGGGAAGCTCCAAGCTTCAGGGGCATCACCTGCTTGCAGAGCCTAAGGCCTGAGCTGACTTGGGCATCAACATCTCGAGTGTCCCTCACGTGCCTGGCATGTAGGAGGAAGCCGACAATACAGCCCAGGTCGGAGCTGCTAATTTTGTTTGGAAGTGACAACACATTAAAACCACCACACATGCACAGCAGTGACTTCCTGAGGTCAGCAGAGACCTCACATCGCAATTTATCATCAGGATGGAGGCAATCTTGAAAAACTTAAAATATAGCCAGGACCACCTATGTCTAGCTATCAGGCACTGGGGAAGGGCACAGTGGCAGTTCTGGGCCTTGGGGTGGGGAGCACGGAAGTATGGGACCACGGGGGACAGTGAGGGAAGGCCCGAGGACTTCCTCCCCAGGACTCAGGGCTGCTTAGCAATCGTGCCACCCAGTCCACTCCAGTGTGCCACCCGGGCAGCATCTGGCACCCCCCTTCTCCCCTGGCCTGCTCCTCCCCTCCCAGCAGCCTCAGCGGCTGAGGATGCGCCTCCCACCTTATTGAGCAAACAGAAGCAAGCAGATGGGGCTCTTCCACGAACGGGCTGCCCTGCCCGCTCCTGCCACTGATGCTGAGCCACCTGCCCTGTGCTCTAGGCAGACCTGCCCGCTCTGCCCTGGGCTCTGCTCCCACGAGCAGCCCTCCTGGCCCTCTCTCTGCTGGGTCATTCCCATCAATGCTAGAAACCCCCATTTAGAGGGACCCTCCTGTGAAGACATCTGTGCATGTCCTCAGCCCCACAGATTTTTCTCCCCGCCCCACGCCAGGAGGGCTTTGGGCCTCTCACTTCCCATGGGTTACTCTTGGGAGGTCACCACTGACCTCCACAGGCAAAGTTCGGTGTTTGTTTCTCAGCCCCTGGACACAATCGGCATGCCCAGGCACCTTCCTGGGAACCCTCTGCCCGACAAAGGGTCTCCTCCTTCTTCGGGCTCCTGGCTCCCCCTCTCTTCTCTTCCTGCCCTCACCCTGGGCGATCTGATCAGCCCCCGGCATTAAAAACCTCTTGCTTACTAGGAACCCAGCTCTGCAGAGCCCCGATTTGACTCCTATATGCCGAGTCTACTACCTGACATTTCCCCTTTGACATCTAAAAGACATAAAATGTAGCATGGACGAAACAGAGCTCCAGACCCCAGCTGCCCTGCTCTGGCCCCATCCAGTGGCGCACAGCAACCAGAAGCCCAGGCCTCCTCCTTAAGCTTCCAGAAGGAGCACTGGGCCTTCTTCCCACACATCCGACGAAGCTTTCCGTGGCTGCCCTGTCTTACCCAGAGCTGTGTGAACAAGCCTGTGCTTGTGCTTGGCACATGGGCACCCCAGATGACTGCCAGCTGAAAGGAGGAGAGAAGAAGTGGAGAGGAAGGACAGGGAAAGCAGGCTGGAGGGATCTGAATCTGTGGGAATCTTGATGTTCAGTGAAAAGGGACATAAAAGTGTGAACGGGGAGAATGTGGGAGAGAAGGCTGAGGCGGTGACTACAGATTGTCGGGGCATCTTTATTTTGGGGCACAGCTGCTTGACTCTCCCAACATCAAGTTTTCAAAAACGCAAAGGTGGTAAGACGTATTTGGGGCAGAAGGTCAGTTAGGAAACACCGGAGAAGCAAAGCAACTTTTGAAATGAATGGTCCTCATGATCATATGAATAAGTCATATCAACAAAGTGCTGCTTCAGATATTTAAGATATTTACTGTTTTTAAATGCAGGACACACCTGATGATTTATGGTGAGATCATTCTAGATACCAGGACACTTAGTCTACTATTTAAAAACTTTCAATCTATTACTCTAAAAAAAACAAACAAAACCAACTCCAAAACTGTCTAAAGAAAGCTAAGATAACTGACAAAGATGTGTATTTTTATTTAAAAAATGTCAAAAAGGGGGCCTCTGATTTAGTTCTTCAAAGGTAGCTAATAAATAGCTTCCAGAAGAACTTAAAAATACTCCTTAAGCTGATTACAGAATGAAAGAATGTACCTAAGGCGGCTAGACTCTATCTATCCTTTTAAAGCTAAAGATAGCACAAAGTCTCCTCCTGGATACACACTGGATGCCCAGGGCTGTAGTTCTGGTGCACACCCCATGCCCTCTTGGAGCTGTGTGGATCGCTCCGAGGACTGCAGGTTCTTTGAAGTCCTGGGCTCTAAAGATGGTCTTGGAGAAACTTCCCTGGCAGCTCACTGTAGCTGCACCTGTGTCCTGAGCACACCTGCTGTCACCTGTGGTGATGGAGGACCTGCTCCCGTGTACGGGATGCTTGGTGTGAGGGTGCTTTGCTCTGCCTTTCTGGGACACGCCTGGCCTCAGGGGAGACTTCATGCTCAAGGCCCTTTACTCCACACATGCCTCCAGAACAAATGGGATCAGGACCAGGAACCTCTGCCGAGTGAACTGCTGGGGTGGGGAGGAAGGAAGCCTGTGTGGGTCAAGCCGCAGCCCGGCCCTCTGCGCCCACTCCCCGCCTAGGGAGAAGGTGTGGCTGAGGGGCTTCCGCTGCCCACTGGGGCCCTGCTCTGCTTCTCCAGGAGGTCGGGCTGGGCAGAAGGCAGCACCTGCCTGCAGGTAAAGCCCTCCTTCTCCAGGAGCAGCTCCACCAGGGACTGCGGTGCCAGCGCAGCCCCATCTGCTTTACTCTTCTGCTTCACTCCTCAACTCACTCCGAACCCAGGCAAGGAAAGGGAGTCTTGGTCACTGGGTCCCCTCAAAAACAGCCAAAAGGAAAGGCACTTCAATGTGAAGCACATTCAACTTTTCAGCAACACATCTACTGAATAAGGACAAGGTGCCACCGTATGAGTCACCTTAAAAATGTCACACACATTTACACGCTTATGAGTTAGGAATAAATAGTAACTTCTCCTCAGAGTTGGAAAATAAGTCATAAAGAACGATAATCCCGAGGAGGAGCCCGAACTGGGTGGGTGAGTGGCTTAATGCTGCCGGGGGCGGCAGAGTGGATACTGATGCAGGGCCCAAAGGTTATCAGGCAGTCAAGCGACCTGGCTACTAGTTATGTCCTCATCAGGCATTCAAGCTACTCGGCTACTAGTTATGCCCTTACCTTTCTTTGCTTAAGAACAGAGACTTCTCAGGAAAAAGCAACAGGACTAAAAAAAGACTTAAATATTTTTAGAAAAATCATAAAACTAACACTCACATAATGAACATGTTTTATAAAGGAATACAAATATTCAAGGCAAATCTGAAAGAGATTTTTTCTTGTTAAAGCTTGATTTTACATGGAAGACTGAGTCATTCTCAGGGAGTGTGGTTAAACAGTTATGGGTGATGGTTTTTCTTCTTTCTACTCTTCTGTGTTTGCACATTTTCTTAAGCGAGCATGAGTGACTGTTCTGAGGGGAAAAACTCCAACACACTCTCTTGACAAACATAAGCAAACAGAGGGAAAGAATCCACTGCTAACTCAATACAGGACATGCAGAACCACCTGACCAGCTTGTTAGAGTAAAACGTAAAATCAGCATTTTACATTTTCCTTAGTTACTACACGCTGGTTCCCGCACCCCCGTGCAGCAGCTCTCATGGCTCCCAGTACCTTGGGGACCTCCACCCGCTGACCGTCGGCGCGTGGATCATCAGTTCCCTGGCGCTGAAGCCGTCCTCGTGTCCGGATGAGCTGACCACGACAAATCCAATCTTGTGGGGCATTCTGCACAGCTGGGCTATTAAAAGCACGACAGATTTCTTTAAAATAGAAGCCTTTAGAAACATTATGGCATTTCATGTGCTAGCTCATACCTTGCCTTCATTTACATACTAGCTAACCCCACAGTGTATTTAGAGCTTCCTCATCACTTTGAAAGAATCTTTAATTTTTTTGTTAAACGTTTTTTACAGCCTCTTCTAATTCTACTTAAGATATCAAGTGATCTTGACTTTTCCGAAATATATATCCAAAAAGTTGGATCAATGTGTTAGGAAACTATACATTAAGAAGCAAAACAAGAAGGGCCATTTGGCCACTAGCATCATAATAGTTGCTAAATGACAACCAGGACTGGAAAAGGAAGGCCAGGGACTGCACCGACAGAGCGGTTGCAGAAGCACGCACGGCAAGCTCGGCCCGTGCCCGACTTGCGCGACACCTTCTAGCGAGCCTGCCTCTGCTCACAGCGGCAGGCTGTGGGGGCTGTTGTGACACCTATGTTTGCCTGCCTGGCGTCCATCCTCCCCTGGGTTGAAAGCAGCACCTCCTCTCGATCGCCCTTTGACGGTGCGGCCCCCTCCTCCCCATACTCAGTTTCAGTGGGGCTGGCGACCTGCCCCGCCCCGCGCCCCTCAGCTCTCCATCTGCAGTGGACACATTTCCCAGGCCTTGCCCATCCCTGAGTTCTACCTTCCCGGCTGCGGTAATTGCTTCGGGGTTGGGGACATGAGTATCTGACCCAAACTGGACCAATGAGACTCCATCCCAGGCCTTTGCTGGAATGACTGGGAAGGAGAAGCTTCCTTTCCCCTGGGATTGCTAGCGTATGGATAGTACTTGGCTGGGGCTGCTGGAGGCCACCATGTGGGGAGGTCATGCCAGAGTCTGGAGCTAACCCAGGAAAGCAGTGCTGAGGGATGTGGAGGGAGAGCTTTTTATTTATTTATTTATATATTTATTTAGACTTGAAACTTTGTTTTATTAC
>JAQZBX010040665.1:0-11594 GCA_029593785.1 Cabassous unicinctus | reverse complement strand
TTATCCATTTTTCTGTTGAAGGACACCTGGGTTGTTTCCAACTTTTGGCAATGGTGAATAATGTTGCTATGAACATTGGTGTTCAGATGTCTGTTTGTGTCACTGATGGAGGGAGAGCTTTTGAACTCTTAGATTCGGCTATCTGTAAAGCCAAAACTGTTCACACACCTTTCTGTTACTTTCCAGCTGCTAAGTCAATCAGATTCCTCTTGCTTAAGCCAGTTTGAGGTAGGTTTAAGCCATCTACAACTCACAAGGTCTTCACTAAGACAACTGATAAAGAGGAACTGAGCAGATGGTCTTCTGGGATAGTGCTGGGGATGGAATCCCACGCCCCCCACCCCCCAAAAAAGGCATGTTCAGGCCCCACCACTGGTTCTGCAGGTGTGAACCTTTGAAGGTGTTATTGGTTCAGGTGCCCAAACTGCGTGAGGGTGGCCTTCATCCAACATGGCTGATGTCTTAGAAGCAAAGGAAATTCAACATGGGAAGGAAGCCACGGTGAGCAGCCAGAAGCTGGAAGTCAACAGAACCCGGAAGAGAAAGAGAAGACGCCGCCATGGGTGTTGCCATGTGGCTGAAAAAGGACCAAGGATCATCGGTAACCAGCTGCAGAATGCCACAGTCTTTGGGGAGAAAGAATCGCCTTGCTGATGCCTCAGTTTTGGGCTTCTCCTAGCATCAAAACCATGAGCTACTAAGTTCCCGTTGTTTAAGCCAACCTGTTGTATGGCTGCTTTAGCAGCTGACAAACTAATCCAGATAGGATAGACTATTAGTTTAAATTCTCAGTAGGAGGTGACGTAAGCACACCCCACGTGCTTGTTTTAACATGTGCACTGGATGCGCTGGACCTCCCCGCACTCTTACTGAGCACTTGAAGAGGGTCATTTCAATAAACTATCAGCTGACACTTGCTAATGTTTCTTGGAATGTATGAATGAATGCATTAAAAATACCATGATAAACCATTATTATAGATCCTAGGTATTTTTCACACAAAGTTCACTGCAGGATGTCACAGTATAATAGAAGAAAACTAAACCAATCCAGAAAATAATGAAAAGCAGGCACAAAAAAATCTGAGTGTGCTTTTATTCACTACCTGCACTCTAGGCCTTAAACGGAATCCACCCATCGCCCCAGCCCTTCAGCAACCCTCCATTTCCTCTTCTTTCTCTGGGTCACTCGGGCTCTGAGCCTGGAGTTACTTTTCCCTTGACGGCGCCTCACCCCCCATCCCATCCAATCAAGTGCAAATCTCATTGGTTCTGCCTTTGGAAGGGCTACCGCTGTCTTTCCAAGAAGGCTCCACTGCCTGGTCTGGAGACTTTCGCCCTCCACTCCACCCTATGGACTCCTGCCAGATAAACCTTCCTAAAGCACAGCTCCAAGAAGCTCCATGCATTTCCTGTCGAGAACCCCTAAGGGCTCCGTCCAGGGATTAGTCTCCACTCCCTGTCCTGACCCAAGCTGCTCTGCAACCCTCACTTCTTGTCATGAGTTTTAAAGTCTGGCCAAACTTAACTAAAGTCAAAATTATATCCCTCTGCTCTAAATTCTCTAAATCCTTGGATCATCACTATGAACAGGGCCTGTTACTCCCTATTCCACCTTGAAAACAGAAGGTATCTAGTAGCTATTTTCAGCTAAAGTGAGATTCTAAAGGTTTGAAATACGTTTAATATTGTCTGACATCTGCACGGCACTTACTCCTTTACAGGGTACGCTCACTAACATGTGGACATACTCTTTAGAGCACCTGCCACGTGCAGGGACTGTCCTCAGTGCGACATCTATCTCCATCTTCCTAAGAACTTCTGGCACAGGCAGCATCATGATCCCAACTATGGATGAGGAAACTGAGGCACAATGTGGTCCCTGCCCCAGGTCACAGTCAGTAAGCCAGGCAGGCAGTATTTGTTCTCAGACAGTTGGCACCCAGAAGCCACAAGTCTTGACCAATACACTATGCTACAGAGCTAAGATTGAAAGATAGGACTTTCAAGGCCAAATGGAAGGATGTTCCCATCATATGATGTACATTAATGCCCCAATAAATCATTTATGAAAGTTAGGAAAAGGCATGGACACTGGAGAGGCAATGCTACTGCCTGTTTGGGTATTTGAAGAGGATCTCTTCTGAGCCGAACCCCTTCCATTCTTCTACCTTGTACCCTAGGGTCCCCTTTTGTGTAAATCTTCAAGTATTAAATGAGATATCTGGGGTGGCACCAATGCATGATATTTTCATGAACTATAAAAATCATCATTAAAAATTTGGGAAGAACAAAAGCTTTGTTGAACACTCAATTGTTAGTTTTCCTGTCCAGAAGCACGCGGGATCCCAGCTGTCCTTCAAAGCATCCTCAATGCCACCAAGCACCAGATGGCCTTCTTCCCTGAGCAACACTCTACCTCCCCCTTAGCCCACATGCGCAAGTTGAGGCCCAGCAGAAGGCCAAGCGGGGTTCTTTCCCTGAAGCCTACTTTTCAGTATGGATTGGACGTAACGATAGTTAGAAATCAAATTTAAAACTCAATTTAGCAACTGCCAAACATTTTGCTACATGACTAGGAACCAGAACTTGCTTCTAGTTTTCTTCTTAAACTTAAATGTTATACAACTAACTAATGATTTTTGATCAAATAATCTTCAGGGTTCAAAGTGCCTAAGAGAAAATCTGGAACTTAAGAGGTACAAATAAAGATCAAAATTTGACCTATGGGGGGCGGGGGCAGAGCAACATTCTTCAACCTTCTGTCAGCAGAACACATTTTAAGGTCAATCATGGAGTTCTGGTTCATTCTGCGAGGCGCTCAGAGTAGGAAACGGAGGAATGTGGAACCCGGAGGTGAAGGGGCAGGGCAGCCTCGGGGCTCCCCTGCTCTGCCGGGATGCCCCGCTGCAGCGGCCGGGCTCGTCCCGCCTCGGCTCGGCCCCTCTGACATCCAGGAACCAGCTTCCTGGCATCGGCTCCTGCCAATTCCTCACGGGAGGACCACACTGGTCCTCCGGGCAACGGAGAGCCCCTCGCCTAAAACCACAAGGCCTGGGCTTTCCGGTCACCCAGGGCGCTGCAACCGCTGAGCAGCGGTGCCCGGCGGGGGTTCGTCCGGGCTCCAGGCCGGGAGTGTCGCCTCCCGAACACCGGGCGGCCGGGGTCTAGCACACAGCCAAGGCTCGGCCGTGTCGGCTCCTGTCGCAAAGATACCTGATCGCGACGTAAAGGTCTCCCCGGCGGGACTTTCGGGCGCCCCGGGGGTGGGGGCGGGGCGCCGGGCCTCGGACCCCGCCGGCTGCCCCGCGCCGCGCCGCCCGGGCCGGGCCTCCGCTGACGCCCTCGGCAGCCGCGACTCCCTGGGCGGAACTCAGGCGGCGCCTCCTCCGCCGCCCCTGGTCGCTCGGCGCCTCACAGCCGCATTGGCGGTGGCAGCGGAGGAGCATCCCCCGCCGCCTCCGCCCAGCGCCCGGGCCACCGCCGCGGCTCTCATGACAACCGCGCCGAGCCTGGCGGCGGGTGGGGCCTGCGCGTGCGCAGCGACGCGGCCGTGCCCACGACCGCGCCTGCGCATAGGGCGACGTCTCACCTCCGCTTCCCGGCGTCTTCTGGGCAATGTAGTTTCTGCTTCGGCGACCGTGTCCTGACCACGGAAGCGCCTGCGCACAGGGGGACGTCGCGCCTCCCCTTCCCGGGGTCTTCTGGGTAGTGTAGTTTCCCGCGGCCCGGCTTTTGTCCCCTCCGGCGAGCCAGCCCCAGGCCCCAGACCCCGTGCACAGACCCCGGCGTCCTGGGCGCAGGACCGGCCAGAGGCGGCCGGAGAAGCAGGTGCAGAGCCGGGGGGCCAGACGCCGCGAGGTTGTTTGCAATGTTTCAGAAACCCAAGACCTTCAAGCTGCGGACCCTGCACAGCCAGAGGAAGTTTGGGGTGGCGGGCAGGAGCTGCCAGGAGGTGCTGCGGAAAGGATGCGACAAGTTCCAGGTCCTCTGCCCCGGCCTCGCTCCCCGTCCGCCCGGTGGCCGCGGTCCGCCTGGCGGCTTATCCCTCTTAGGGCGAGGGGGAGCGCTTGGGAGCCTTTCGGGCGGGGGAGGAAGTGGAGGCTGCACCCGAGTGGATCGAGCTAGAGATTCCCAAAGAAAGGGCCTGCAGAGGCCGGGGGTTTGCCAGACACCCTGTTCACCAGCTGCGCCCGCCTTTTCCTGGAAGAGGAAATAAATGTCCGCTTATGTTCCAAGAAGAGGGTGGCGCATTCTGTGGGTAAATTTCTCTCCACTGCTGTGGTCTTTAGTACACGAGGCCCGTGTCTTGGTTTCTCACCGCCCCAGGGACTGTACTAAGCTCAGACCACGGCTCAGACCACGCTTGGTGGGCACACTGTATCTCTTAGCCCCGTGCAAAAGCCCACAGGGTAAGAAAGCTCCTTTGGCAGATGGGGAAGGAGCCCAGTTTCCACGAGGGGCTCTAGGCGCAGGGCAGGCACTGCTCTAGACTCTGGGTGTGGATTATAGTCCGCAGTCCACAAAACGGCCCTGTGAATTGGGTGCTAACTTCCTCCTTTTACAGATGATGAAACTGAGGCATGGAGAGACTCAGTAACCTGCCCAAAGCTACTAAGGAAAGGGGCCTGCAGGGAAACCCAGGATTATCTCATTCCAAAGCCTGGTCTAGGAGTTGAGCAGGCGGGCAGGGCTGGCGCGAAACGGGTCCAGCGTGCCACATCTTCCCTGGCCTGAGCACAGCGTGGGTGCCCACGGGAGTTCAGCATGGGCAAGCTTGAGGGAACTGCATTTAGCCAACAGGACGGGCAGCACTGCGTCCACAGTGTTCAGGGGCTGACCAGTGTGGGCGTAACTGAGGGGAGAATGAGAGGTGCTGCTTTTCCCCTTCAAAAGCCCCAGGGTGTGGGCAGATGCCTGGGGGGAGAGGCCCCAGGGATTCGTTTCAGTGGCCAATGGCCACTGGGCACCAGGGTGCCCCCTGCCACCGGAGTTGCAAAGATCTTCTTTTAGCTCTCCAGTGGGATGTTGGGGCACAGGTGGGGTCTGGTAGGGGGTCTGGGGCGGCCAGGGTGACGGCAGCTCGGGGCTGAGATCCAGGACATCTGGGACCATGTGCCACTTTACCTCTCGGGGCCTCTGCTTCCCCGTCTGCAAAACAGAGTGGTGGCCCTTACTAGCGATTCAAGTCTTGGATCTGATTGATTTTCTCAAATGGGCTAAACCAGCCCTCGTGCTGGAATGCATATGTGTGTGTGTGTGGTTGCCATAAAAATGCCTCAGACCGATCTGTGTCAAGCAGCAGGGAAGCAGAACCCAGCGAATTAACGGCACATTCTACGGTCACAATTGTGTAGACGAAGCCAGGAGTCTGGTCAGTGTGATCGTCAGTGTGCAGGAAAAATGAACACACACTGCAGCAGGCATGGCTGCAGGTCTGCCCGGCGGTGAGTGGTTGTTGACCGGCTCGGTGGTCAGTGGGAGCAGTTAGGCATCACTCTATGAATACTTGTATTTCTAAGTGTCCTCTAGCAGAGGATCCGTGTGGGGAATCTTGCCAAGCCCACAGGTGCTGCCTTATAAATGTATATATATGACTGTATGACTTTTTATATTTTAGGATGACTTAAAATAAGGGGCCCTCATTTTGACACTGGTTTGAGACGCTTGTCTCAGGTTAGCCGAGCCGTAGCATCCGGCACCTACGGCTTGAGCCTGTCTAAGGGAGCTGGTTCTCGGTCTTTGTGTGACACGTGGATGAAAACCTTCTCACGCTCAGAGGCTGGGCCCAGCTGCGACCAGTGCATAAGTGTCCCGTGCCGCTCTCCCTCCCCTGCCCCTTTCCGCCCCCAGCTCCCCGCTTCCAGCTGCCGCCTGTGCCTGTATGAGGACGGCACTGAGCTCACAGACGGCTTCTTCCCGAGCGTCCCGGACAACGCGGAGCTCCTGCTTCTCGCCGCGGGCCAGGCCTGGCAGGGCTGTAAGTGGCAAGGGCCTTTGTGACGGGGGGTGGGGGGCTGGACCTGGGGCGGAGGCAGGGGACGGGAAGGGGGCTGACCTGGCTCTCAACTAGGGAAATCCCCTGGGGTCAGAGACAGCACCACTTAGATGGCCAAGTCCTAACCCTCTTGCCTGGGAACTGGGTGGCCCAGTGTGTTCTACACATCTTTTTTTAAATTCCTTTTATTTTATTTATACTCATTGGCGGTGTCCTGGCAACTCCCAGGGCAGCTGCTGTGCCGCGCTGCTGGCTTGGGTCGTCGTCCCACAGGGACCCCATGACTCAAGCGAGGTGGACACGGTCCTCAGGGCCCAGGTTGGGGGCCGCCTCGTGGGGCGATTGCTTTCCAATGTGGTTCTTTAGGGGCGTCTGTGTCTAGGACCCCAGGCATCAGTCTCATTTTCCAGATCGTCTGGAGGGAGCAGAAGTTCCACGTTCTAGCTGAGGCCAGTGGCATGGTGCGTGTCGCCTGCTCCTGCAGGCGCCGAACGGGGGATCATCTTACCCCCGAGGAGAAATTTTGCACCCGCTCCCACCAGGAGGGTAGTCTGGCTCTTGGGCTCATGCCTCAGGAGGTGTTTCTGGTGCCCTGCGACGGAAGTGGGGCCGCAGAGGGCGGGGGTGGTCCTGCCCTCTGCTGCTGAAAGGGCACGAGGAGGAGCGTGGTGTGCTGCTGCCCCTGGCGCGCTGGGTCTGCAGCGCGGGGCAGCCTGGCCAGGGCTTCGAGGCCCGGCCGTGACCTGGAGCCGGTGGCTGGGCCACGGGTCGCTGTGATGCCACCTGGCTCCAGGGCAGGAGTGGCCCCTGATGTGAGGGTCCTTTGTTGTTTCCCTTCTCGTTCTCGTTTCATGGTGGTTTTCGTTTCCGTGGCTGCTCAAGCAAATGCGGTGCGTTGGCTCGGCTTCAGCGTTGGGGACTTACTAGCCCACGGTTCTCAGAAAGCCCACCTCAGAGTGCCTAGGCGGTGCTTTCTCCCGCAGACTGGCGCCCTGGGGCTGGCTGCCAGCCATCCTTGGTCCTGGGCTCCTCAGTCACGTGGCGAGGAGCATGGCGGCAGCTCCTGGCCTCTCCCTTCTCTTCTGGTTCCGTTGATTTCAGCTTCTGGCTGCTCCCTCTGTGGCTCTCTCTCTCTGTGTCTGAATCTCATTCCCTTATAAAGGACGCCAGGAAGAGGGCCAAGTCCCATCCTGGCTGCACTGGGCCACACCGTCGCCGAACCCGCCTCACCAAGGTCCTCCTTACGGGGGGGCTCACACCACAGGAGTGGGGAGGGTGTAAGAACATGTTTTTCCGAGGAATGTACAGCTCTGAACCACCACAGTGGTGGAGCTGAAAGCGCGGAGACCAGGCTGCACTCCTTCTCTTTCCATCTATCTCTTCCCCTCCTCTCTTTTCCCTGGTACGTCATCCCTCTCTCTCTCCTGAGACCCCTTGTCCTTTTTAAATTTTAAAATGTTGAAATGCTAGATACCCAGGAAGCTGCAAAGAGCGTCAAGAAGCTCCCGGGTGCCCCTCGCCTGCCCCCCGAGGCTGTGTCTTAGTGGCTGTGGTGTGGTGTCGGGCCAGGGACCGACGTGGTAGGCGCATGTGTTCTGTGTCTTGATCACTTGTGTGGCTTCGTGTAGTCCCCACCCTCGAGATCTGGCACCTTCTGTCTGCGGCCACACAGCTCCCCCTTAAATGTCCCCACCCCTGGCCCCCGCCATCCCCGAGCCCCGGCAACCATGCGTCTGTTCTCCTTGTCTGTGGTTTTGTCATTTCAAGAGTGTTAGATGAGTGGCATCACACACCATGTGACCTTTTTGTGTTTTTCTAACTGTGGAAAGGGAACTGTTTTTTGAAACAGATGGATGCACTTCTTTGCACAGAACAGTAACGGCCCTTCCTCCCCTCTCCCTGCTCCAGAGGCCACCACTGCAGAACCCCAGGTTCACACAAATGTACTTCCAGCAGCAGTCGTGCCAGGAGGCTAAGGGGAGTGCAATTCCGAGAGCAACTCACGTAACCCGGGGGGAGACGGAAGCAGGCGGAGGTCAACAGGCCTCGTGGCTAGCTCTGCTTGCAGGCCCTCGCCTGCTCCTCTTAACAAGAAACATTTTAGGAACTGAGGCTCCCGAGCATTTATTCAAGTAATACCATCCAGCTCTCCTGGAGGCATCTCTTCCAATTCCATCTGCCACTATCTTCTAACTAACTTATTTGTAACTTCTTCCAGAAATTCAGCCCTGATAATTGCCCATCTCCCTCTGAGCTTCAAAAAAAAAACCTGAAGCAAAACAGAAGAACAGTAAGTTTCAAAAGGGTGTCATTTGAGGCCTTTTATGGATACAGCCCACTTCCTAGAAGTCAGCTGGCCCGGCGTGCACAGCTGGAGGCAGCACATGCAAAAGCGGGTCCAGCTGCAAGCATCTCGGGCCCCGTCCGATACCCGTTTCCCTGCGTCTGTGGATGTCCAGTGGCCGTCAGCCCCAGGGAATGGCCGTGTCCGTTGTTGCTAAGCAAATCCACAGCTTGCATGGTCAAGGCCATGGCCACGTGTTGATCCTGAAAGTTCAGTGCTGCAGGTCTTGGCGAGCACCTTCTATGGTCACCGGGGGCCACTTGCTGGCCTGCAGCTCCCCGCACCAAAGGCCCCGCTCCCCCGGGTTGCTGGGCGCGCCCTCCGTGCCGAGGCATCTGCTCAGCGTCCTGGGTGCCTGGATGCTCCGGAGCCCGTGCGCTGAGCCCCGTCCTCCCTCCAGGGCCACGGTCTTAAAGGCAACCCGGCTTTTTTCCTCTTGAAAAGGTCTCGGGTGGCTGGCCACCTTTGTGTATGTTTCTGGAGGAACCACAGGAATTTCCCGCTGTGCCAACCCACTGGCGGACGTCCGTGGGTGCAGCCGCCTCGTCATCGGTTTTGTAAACGGTGTCTGATTATGCCGCGGCATGACTTGGTGACTTGTGAGGTCCCCACGTCCTCAACCAGGACGCGGGAAGCGGCTGGCATAGGGCACTAGGTGAGGTGTGCCGGGCTCTGGATTTCTTTGCAGCCGAGGAGTGCCAGCGAGCAGAGCCTCCAGGGGCTGCGTGAGCCCCCCAGCGCCCCCGTGGGCGGAGCTGTGGTGATTCCTTCAGGAGAGAGGCTCCGTCCAGCAGCGCTGCGTGAGAGCCCCCTGTGCGATGGGCTCGGCCCGCAGCGTCGTGACCTGAGCCCCCCCGAGCTGTTGCATGAACCGTCTGTTTTCCCACTGAGTGTGACGGGCCACGGCTGGTCTACCCTTCGCCCTCTGGCTGCTTCTGCCTGTGCTGTCAGGAGCAAGGCTGCTGGGAACAGCCGCGTGTGGCTTCCGCGTGTACCCACGCCTGCATTTCTCTGGACGAGAGCCCAGGAGCGCAGCCGCTGGGTCGTCTGATAAGCGTGAGCTCAGGCGTTTGTGGTGTTTTCCAGAGTGACTGCGCCGGGGGCTCCAGCGTCTCTGTGTCCTCGCCAGCGTGGGGGGCGTCACTGTTTCCTGTCTGAGCCATTCTGTCAGAAGTGCCCGTAGCTCACGGCTCACCGGGGCCTTGATTTGCGTTTCCCTGATGGCTGATGATGGTGAACGTCTCGTCAGCTGCTGCTTTGCCATTTGAGTAGCCTCTGCGGTGAAATGTCTCTGTGCCTTTTGTCTGTTTTATAATTGGGTTGGTTTTTTGGGTTGAGAGTTTTTAACGCATACATTCTAGATGTTAGTCCTCTGTCAGGAATGTGGTTTCCAGATATTTTCTTCTCCTTGGTGACTTGTCCTTTCATCCCCTTCCCAGGGTCTTTTGCAGAGCAGGCTTTCTTTTGTTTTTTTTTTAAGAGCAGAAGTTTTTGTTGTGATGCGGTCAGTTTATCAGTTTTCCCCTTTTGTGATTGTGCCTTTGGTGTCAAGTCTGAGAACTCCTTGAGCTCTAACCTGGAACGTGTGGCTCGGGGGCTGGCACAGCGCCAGGTGTAGTCGGGGCGTGAGGCTGGCACCCCCCACCCACAGCCACCCTCCCCAGGGCAGGAGGTGGAGCAGGTGACCAACGAAGGGCCGGGGGGGGCATATCACCTGCCTCCCCACCTCCCTGGAGGTCCCCGGGCTGCTCCACGCCTCGAAGGCACAGGCCTGTGGGCTCCCTGGGTGATGGAGGCGAAGGGTAGGCAACAGGCCCTCCTCCTGCTCTCGCCGTGAGGCCCCTAGTCCTCCTCCATCCAACCCCTCCTCCTGCCCCCACTGTGAGGCCCCTGGTCCTCCTCCATCCGACCCGGTGCCCTGAGGAAGGGAGTTCAGATTCAGGCGCCTCTTGAGCGCTGGGGGATGCCAGGGAAGGGCTGGCGAGAGCGCCCTGTGCCCACCGTGGGCCAGAAGGCCAGGGCTCCAGAACATGCTCTTCAGAGCACATGGTGGGCGGCTGGCAGGTGGCTTGTTCTGGGCGACGGCTTGGCCTGGCGGGGAGCGTCCCCTGGACCGCTGGGCCAGAGTAGCTCGGCAGCTGGGGCCGTGGCGGGCGCCTTTCCTGGCGGCCCGAGGCCAGGCCTGCTCGGGACTGGATGCTTTTCCATTTGTCTCCCTTTGGGTGGCAGATGTGAGTGACATCGGGCGTGTCCTCAGCATGTTTCACAAGCCGCACGCGGGCGTCATCCAGGCCGCGCGGCAGCTGCTGTCTGATGAGCGGTCCCCGCTGCGGCAGAAGCTCCTGGTGGACCTGCTGCACAACGTGAGCGAGAACATCGCGGCTGAGACCAGGGCTGAGGACCAGCCGTGGTTCGAAGGTGCGTGTGGACTGTGCTCCCTGGTTCCGAACAAATCCTCCCAGCGCTCGCAAGACCAAGGGGCCTGCGGCTCCTCGGGCAGGGGCGTCGGGCTGGGGGACCTGAGCCCACGCTGCTGGTCGGGTGCTCCCGGGGGCCGTGTGGGGCGTGCTCCCTGCAGGAGGCAGCTTCCAGAGGCCACACCCTCTTGGAAAAGGGGGGACCTGGGCTACTAGCCCGGCAAAAGCCCCCTGGGGCTGTTGGGGAAGCTCCGTGCTGAGGGCCAGAATCCTCCCTTGCTGAAGCGAGCAAAGAAAAAGCCCAGCAAGGGTCTGTGCCCATTGCTGCTGGAACTTTCCTGCCGGTAATGGAGCTCGTTCCCCCACGGCCACCCCCAGCGGGGCAGAGCACACGGGCCTGCTCCTGTGGACTCCACGAGGCCTTGCCCTCTTCCTCCAGGCTTGGAGTCCCGATTCGGGAGCAAGTCCAGCTACTTGAGATACAGCTGCGAGAGCCGCATCCGGAGTTACCTGAGAGAGGTAAGCCCATGCTGGAAGCCAGGTGTGCTGGGAGGCAGGGAAGGTC
Organism: Cabassous unicinctus; assembly: GCA_029593785.1. Classification (NCBI taxonomy): domain Eukaryota; kingdom Metazoa; phylum Chordata; class Mammalia; order Cingulata; family Chlamyphoridae; genus Cabassous; species Cabassous unicinctus. Next base: position 271 of record JAQZBX010040665.1, on the reverse strand, counting down.
TCGTCCCCGCGGGGGCTGTGGGAAGAAGCCACGTGTGCACACTGCAGGCTCACAGGGCTCCCTTTTCTCCTGCACAGCCTTCACATTCGAGTCCATTCTCCTCGAGGGCAGGGCTGGAGCCTTAGCTGGGCTGGCTCCCCTTTGATGGGGAGTGCCGTTGCCCCAGCCAGGGAACTTCCTCTGTCCTTCCGTTTTGCACGTAACTCTCCCTATAAGGTCTGAAAAGATCCAGCCTCTGGGTGTCCGTGTATCGGGCAGTTCAGTTTTGAGG
>JAQZBX010040664.1:0-22602 GCA_029593785.1 Cabassous unicinctus | reverse complement strand
CAAGTTGAGAACTCAGATGAAGGTTTCAATGAATTTCCCTGGAGAAGTTGTCTGGCTATAATAGAGAGAGAAATTCTTTGTGACTGCTGAAATCATCAGTTCACACTTTAAGGCCTTCAGTGGATTTGATGAGGCTCTTCTCATTGCTGAAGGCTATTTCCTTTGTTGATTGTACATGTACTAAGCCATAGATAAAATCTACTGATAAAGATTTAAATCCACAAAACACCCTCACAATAATAATCAGGCCAGTGCTTATTTGACCAAATAAATGGACACCATAAACTAGTGAAGTCGGTACATGAAATTAACCATCTCAGTCTATCCCTTGTCAACTTGGTCTGTTGTAATCAACCTGCCACCAGGTAGCAAGCAGATCACCTCTGTGAATGGTACCATATTGGAGACTAAGTGTTGGTCTCTCCTGCTGGCAGATTGAGCACTTAGCAGTGGCTGTAGCCAGGTTAGGCTTGGTGAGTGAAAGCCCATGTGCTGAGCCCATGCATAACTTCCATCTCTATCACCATAGCCACTTTTTTCATGATCCCATTGGTCAATGACAGGAGAGGATGAGGAAAGAGGCCTACTGGCAATCACAGAATCATCCCAGACACTTGATTATTAAAACCCTCCTCTGCTGAAGTCACTCTCTCACTAGCATTCACATGGGATGTAAATATCTTCGTGTTTTCACCCATTCAGAAAGGTCACATACCTCTCCCCCGGATCTCTTTGTCAACAATTTTCCGAGACATGTTTCTTCTAACTCTCTGAATATCCAGTGAAATTGTTGGACATAGTCCATCATAAATACACAAACACACCTCTGGACCTTTTTCTTTCCCAGAAAATGAACAACCAGGTGCACTGCTCTAAGTTCTTCACCACCATCCTTCAGGGATGTCCCAGAAAGGGGCTGTAGTGCTTCAGCTGTCCTCTTTCAAGCAGTACCTATATATCACGATGAGCCATCTATAACAGACCCAAGTTTTCACTTCCTCAGTCAACTGATGGTAGAGAACACCCCAGGAAGATAGCTGTGGGCTGGCAAAGAAAAAGTAATGCGGCAGTAGTGGGGGCCATGGACCAGTTCCTCCTGTAATTTACTTGTGCCTTCAGGGCCTGCTCAGGCCCAATCATTTGATGATGGAGTGCTTCTATGCACACCCAAATTATGCCTTCATGGGCAACCCAAGTTTCATGGTAATATGGTGGCCTGTGGGTAAATGTTCAATCTCTGCTAAGGCCCAGTAGCACATCAAAAGCTCTTTCTCAAAAGGCAAGTAGTTATCTGAAGAGAATGATAGGGCCTTGCTCCAAAATCCTAAGAATCAGTGCTATGCTTCTCCTATAGGGGCCTTCCAAAGGTTCCAGACAGCATCTCTAGTTGCCGCTGAGACTTCCAGCACTGTGGATCTTCTGAGTCATATGGTCCAAGTGTCAGGGCAGTTTGCATGGCAGCATGGACCTTTTGCAGAGCCTCCTCTTGTTCCGGTCCCCACTCAAAACTCACTTTTTGGTCACTCAGTAAATAGGTCAGAATAGCACATTCAAATGAGGAATATGTTGCCTCCAAAATCCAGAAAGGCAACTAGGCATTATGCCTCTTTTTTAGTTATAGGAAGGGTCAGGTGCAGGAGCTTATCCTTCACCTTAGAAGGGGATATCTTCACATGATCCCCACTGGATGCCTAGAAATTTCACTGAGGTGGAGGGCCCCTGAATTTCTGTTAGATTTATCTCCCACCCTCTGAAATGCAAATGCCCTGTCAACAAGTCTAGAGTAATTGCTACTTCTTACTCATTAGTTCCAAACAACATTATATCATCAATATAATGGATGTCTTATAGAAGGAAAAGGTGATCAAGTTCCCTGCAGACTAGATTATAACATAGGGCCAGAGGATTGATTAACTCCTGGAGGAGTTTTGCTGGCCTTGCGAGCTGAGAGCAAACTCTTCTAGTGGTCTTTGCTAACAGGAATTGAGATGAGAGCATTTCCCAGATCAATAGCGGCATACCAGGTACCAGGGAATGGGTTAATTTGCTCAAGTAATGATACCACATCTGGAACAGCAACTGCAAGTACATTCACCACCTGGTTAAGTTTATGATAATCCACTGTCATCCTCCAAGGTCCATCTTTTTTCTGCACAGGACAAATAGGAGAGTTGATTGGGGATGTGTTGGGAATCACAATCCTTGCATCCTTCAAGTTCGGATGTTGACACTGATCTCTACAGGAAAACAGCATTGCTTTTGGTTTACTATTTTGCCAGGTATAGGCAGTTCTATAGTGGCTTCCACTGACCTTTCTTGCCATAATAGCCATCACTTCACAAATCAGGGAACAAATGTGAGAATTCTGCCAGTTGCTGAGTATGTCTATTCCAATTAAGCATTTTTGAACTGGGAAAATAACCACAGAATGGGTTTGGGGACACATTGGACACACTGTAAGACAGATCTGAACTAAAATTCCATTGATCACCTGACCTCCAAAAGCCCCTACTCTGACTGGAAGACCACAATAATGTTTTGGGTCTCCTGGAATTAATGTGAGTTCAGAGCCAGTGTATAATAATCCCAGTGTATAATTTCCTTTTCCCCAATGCAGTCTCCATGGTAAAAGGCTCTAGGCCCTTTGGCGAATGCTGGGAGGAAGATTAACAGTATAAATTTTGGCAGTGTAGCAGGGACCTTCTCCAACGGTGCCCAGGCATCCTTCATACAAGGGATTCTGGGGCTGTAAACTACTCAAGCCTGGGAATAGATTGAGGGGTATTGACTCTATGTTTTTGTGATTCAGGTTAGACTTTTGTTCTCTTGACCTATAAATCTTCTGCTTATACAGATCAAGTAAGAATTTAGTGGACTGCCCACCTATTTCATTTCTAGGTACCCATGATCAGCAAGCCATTGCCATTGGTCTCTGTGAGTCAGATATTCTCATTACTGCTTTGACTCTGCTGTCCATTGTGGCAGCCATATCTTCCTTGTCTTTGGCAATTAAGTGCTGCTACCTACATCCTACTAACCTGGGATTCTATCATCCACATTGTGTTTAAGAATCCACAAGTTCAATGGCTTCAGTTCCCACAATAATACCTGACCTGCAGAGAAGAGCAATCACAGAGCTCTTCAGAGATGATGAAGAAGCTTTCACAAATTTATTCCTCACAGTCCTAGTGACAGGTGTGTCCTATGGACATTCTCTGGGTGGGTGAGAAGGTCTTGATGATAAATTCACTCTAACATTCCAATCTCTCTCAGCTTTTGGATCCTCTCATCCACATCATATCAGGGCAGTTCTGGAAATTTGACTTCAGGAAATGTAAACCATCTTTTGGTCCATGCTTTAGCCACACACCCAGACAAACTGCTGAGCCCTTTCCAACCCTTCAAACTACAACACTGAATCTAAAATCTCTGCTTAGTGGGCTTATATCAATAAATTCAGCCTGCTCTAACTTTATATTTCTTCCACTATTATCTCACATCCTTAATATCCATCGCCACAAATATTCCCCTGATTTCTGTCTATATAAATTATTGGAGTGTAACACACCTCATGAGTCACATGTTGTACCTCACCTTTAATAGCCACTGGAACTTCAGACTAGTTATAGGTCTGGAAGAAAAGAGAGGTGGTGGGAGTGAATCATGAGAGTAATTAGCAGTGTCTTCTAAGCAACTACCTCAGGGCATTCCATTACAATTTCATTTGGTGACTCAGAGTTAATCTTTTCAGACTGAGGAATGAGGCTATTTCCTCCGGGGAGGCAGTGACAGGTTTATCAGGCACAGAAGGATTAATATCTTCAGATGGAGGCAGGATGGCTGATTTCTCAGGGCATAATGGAGGTTGAGTGAGTGGCTGACCCCTTGGGGCAGACCATTACAGGTTTTACTGGCAAAGGTTTATCCAAATCTAAGGTTTCAATGTCTCCACCATCATCTTTATCAGACCATATGTCCCATTCCAATTTTCAGGATCCCATTCCTTTTCAATCAATGCCATCACTTTAACAGCAGACACCCAATAAGTTTGGGAATTCAATTTACAGTGTAATTTACCCACTCACAAAATGAGACTCAGATTGTGGTTTTCAGAAATCTCATGTCTCTAGCAACAAGGAATAAGTTTCTTTCGGGACACATGTAGAAACTTTCATGTCCTTCGTGTAGTGCTTGAGGGGGAATTTGAAGCCTTGAGCTCATCTCTTTCTTTAGCAACTGTATCCAGCATATTTAAGAACAACCAGCCAACATCAATATACTTTTTAACCCCACAAAAGTCTTCTAAGGTATCAAATACACTCTCACACAAAGCCTTGCCTCTTCTAAGCATTTGAGTAGCAATATCAATGGTGATATTTTACATATCTCTATTGCCAACTCACATATAAATAATCAATGACATCTTGATCATTGGAAATAGATTCATTAGTGATTTATAATCTAATCAGATTAGAGAATCAATTCCTCAAACCCCAGAACTAACTCAGAAATCTCATCCTTAAAATAGTGTTTCTTAAAAACCACCCCGGTACCAAGATCTGCATTAGACAGGTTTCTCCAGAAATAAAACCAACAGTGTGTGTGTGTGTATGTGTCTGTGTGTGTGTGTGTGTGTGAATGTTACAAGATTTGTTATAGGGATTGGCTCATGCACTTGTGGGGATTGGCAAATCCAAGTTCCATAGGGCAGGCCACATGTTGGGAACTCTAGTGAAGTTTTCAGTGAATTCCACAGAGGAAGCTGGCTGGCTGAAGTAGAGACAGAAATTCTTTCTGACTACTGAAATCATCAGTTCTCCCTTTAAGGCCTTTTTCTGATTGGATGAGATTCCTCTTATTGCTGAAGGCAATCTCCTTTGTTGATTGTAGATATAATCAGGCATAGATGCAATTAACATGGATGATTTAAATCCATGAAACACAAACATGGTAACAATCAGACCAGTGCTTGCTTGACCAAACAACTGGAAACGAAAACCTAGCATTTGACATGTTATCAAGCATCACAATATCATTTCCCCATTCTAATTGGGTTGTCTTTTAGTTATTGAGTTGTAAGAGTTCTTTTTATATGATTTGCAAATATTTTCTCACATTCTGTAGATTACATTTATAAAATCCACTTTATCTATTTTATCTTTCGTTGCTTGTACTTTTGGTGTCATATTTCAGAAGTCTTTGCCAAAATCCAGGGTCTAGAATATTTACTCTTATATTTTCTTCTTTTAAGAGTTTCATACTTTCACTCTTACATTTAAGCCTGTGATCCATTTTGAGTTAATTTCTGTATATGGTCTGTTAGGGATTGAATTAGGCCCCCCCCCCCCCCAAAAAAAAAAGACATGTTCAGGTCTCAACCCTTGATTCTGTGGAGGTGAATCCGTTTATAGATAGTGTAGCCAGCCCTGATTTCTAGGTTCTTGGTTACACCATAAGAAAGAAAGAATCCAGAGATGCACCACAGTTATGAGAAAGTTAGAAAAATAATATAGGGAAAGTACACCCATCAAGATATGTAGGCGGGCATTCTAAAGAAAGAGATGTGCCCCTTTCCTGGGGCTTCTGGTTTTATTGGCTATCATTAGGGTTAGGGTTTATGCTGATTGGAGTATTTAGGACAAGGCAGGAGGACTTCGTTGGGTGGTTTGAGTTTTAGGGGTTGGTATCCAGTGATAATTGGCTCCTAGCCAATTGTTTGTGTAATCAGCAAGTACACACTGCCGGTGTAGTTTCCACAGCTGATGGGTGAATGGTATAGACTGCATTCCCATCACACCAGCAGGCATAAGCTATAGCTTATTTGTGCACATCAGCAGGTGCCAGCTGCCTTCTGATAACCTGCCTACATGAGTCCAGCAGGATGCTGCTTTAGTTTAGTTTTGTTTGTTGTTGTTGTTGTTTGGGGGGGGGTGTTTGTGTAGCAATTTATTAGGTTTTCTGCCTCTCCTCCTTAGGTCCCTATTCTATCCTGCCTCAAATACCCCCTGAGAGTGTTTTATACCCTTAATCTTAAGGGGGAGCTGAAGGGTAGCAGTTGTTCTTCTGTATCTGCTTCCTGCTGATTAGGGATTGTAGGCCCTGCCTGACAGGGTGTAAAACCTCTTGCTATGCTACCAAGGCTAGGAGCAAGGGTACTTGTTTTAATGGTTGAACTGGGTGATATTCATGCATGAGCAGGAATTTGTTTTGGAATGCATCAATCCTGGATGAGATAAATTGAGTTAGTAGCTTAAATAATACAGGGGCCTACTAAGAGTATAAGAAAAATGGTTGTGAGGGGCCCTAGAAGGTCTGTAAACCAAGAGGAATGAAGGAGGTTTGAGAACAGCAAGAATGATGAGAATGGAGTACTGCCGGCAGTTTTGTCCAGACTGCTGGCTTGGTCAATAAGTTTTTTTACATTTTCATGGACTTTAGAAGACAGGCTGATGTAGAAGCAACTTTCTTTACCCAGGTAAGTGCAAGCACCTCCCTGAGCAGCAGTGAGCATGTCTAGAGCCCTTCAGTTTTGAAGGACTATAGCTGCTAAGGAATTGAGCTGAGTTTGAACAATTTGTGTGCTATCTGCAGGGGTTTTTTAATGCTAGTTGTTAGCTTTTTGGAGAGATTGTGATAGGTCCATTGGGTCTGGACAAGACTGGTGGTGCTCATGCCTGTTGCTCCTCCAATTCCGATTGCTCCAAAAAGAAGTGGTATGAATGGTGGGGGTGGGAAGGCCCATCGTCAACAGAGAAGATGTTTGGGGGCGGAGAGTAGATCAAAACATGGGGAGTGGAAATGATTCATTTCCAGGCCTGTATTTTAGGTTGGGAAATAGATATACTAAAGTACAAGCTCCTATCCAGAATGGAGGGAGGGCGAGATAGGCTTTAGCTCCACAGAGGAAGAAGAGGCCTTGCTCAGGGGGAATGGAGACACTATATGTGACATTCCCCACAACTGTTGCTTGCTGTTGCTTACTGCTCTTTTGATGTCCGATGAGATGAAAGGAATGTGCTAGTCTGGCTCCAATAAGGACCGAGAGGCACGGTGGGCTGCTGGATTGATTGGTAAAGAGTACTCCCCAGATTAGAGACTTTGATGAGCTGGTTAAATTTTTGAACAGGGGGCTGCAGGAAAAGTGATTCCCAAAATTAACTAAGGGGGAGTTACAGGCAGGTTTGCTTTACAGAATCTGGAAGTGTTATAGTGAGAAGCATTAGGGATTATCCCTGTCATTGCTGGGATACACTGGTTGGCAAGACCAACAGGACAGTTATTTTGGCAAGGTTTAAATTGTTGAGGAAGGGTTGTTATTTGAGTAGGTTTTCTGCCCACAAGGTATGGTTACAAGCAATGATTGTGTGCCCTAAGAAAACCACCTGGGGATGGGTGAAGTTGGAGAAAATGCAAAATGGTATGGTTGTCATAGTGGAAGCAAGCTGAGCACTAACAGTGAGGGTCCTAAGATTGGGGGCCGAGTAAGGTTGAGAGCAGGTTCAAGCGAGGGAAAGAAATTGAGGGCCCGGAAGGTAGTATTGTAAGTGCCAGAGGCATGTGGAAATCCTTGGGCCGGAGAGTCAGCCCGTTCGCTGGGATCAGCTGGCCAAGCAATCACCTTGTCTGCTGGGGCAGGGCATACCCAGCAAGAGGAGATATTATGCATGTCGCCTGCTTTTTGGATTAAATTGTAGAAAGGCTGCCTGGGGCTAGCTTGTCCTGTGGGAAGATTTGGAGTAAGAAGACCAATTAAAAGAAGAGTGTCTAAGATTGTCATGTTAGTATTCTAAAACAAATTGTAATGTGCTATCCAATAAGGGAGAAATAGCGTAAAAATTAGAAGCACAGAAGCTATAATGAGGAAAGCACACCAGCAAGGGTTGTCACAGGCTTCAGGCTGTGAAGGTGCTGTCATTTGGTACTTAGCATTTGCTTTTTTGGTGGCTACACAAATTGTAAGCTATAGAAGGGTCCAAACAGGGAGAAATTGTATAATAGTTCTAAGAATAGAGGCTTTAGTGAGAAAGCAAGGCCAGCAGTGTTGCCGCAAGGCTGCTGAGGCTGCGAGGGTGCTGTCATTAGGCTTTTGCTTTTTGCAGAGTTACTTTAGGCCGTCCAAAGGCCGACACTCAGACGTCTCAGTAGGTGGCTCCAGTGCATTGGTGTTTTCCTGGCGGGCTTTACTCGGGATTAGTGCACCCAGCTGGGAATTCCTTTCCCTTTAGCAGCTGTGGGAGTGATCAGAACCACAGAGTAAGGCCCTTTCCATTTTGGCTTTAATTGGGACTGAGTCCTTGTATTAGTCAGCCAAAGGGGTGCTGATGCAAAATACCAGAAATCTGTTGGCTTCTATAAAGGGTATTTATTTGGGAGAGAAGCTTATAGTTACCAGGCCATAAAGCATAAGTTACTTCCCTCACCAAAGTCTATTGCCAAGTGTTGGGGTGAGATGGCTGCCGACGTCTGCCAAGAGTTCAGGCTTCTTGGGTCCCTCTCTTCTTGGGGCTCCATTTCTCTCTGGGCCCAATTAAAGCCTTAATCATTATTTAATCAAGTAAAAGTAAAACATCTGAATCCAATATACTCTAATATGCCCAGAGGGACAGACCAGTTTACAAACATAATCCAATATCTATTTTTGGAATTCATAAACAATATCTAACTGCACAGGCCTGTCCTCCGGCAAGTCTCCAGGTTTTACTTTAGGTAAAGGCAGCTCATGACTGGGGCTAGGGAGAATTTTGTTTCCAAGTCCCTGGATGATTTGTTGAGTTTTTCCTAGGTTTACAAAATATTTGGTGAGTTCCTGGGTTTCCTTGGTCTAGTACTTGGTCCTGAGTGAGGGGCTAAGCTGAGGCAGGTCTTCCAGAGCTATTTGCAGCCTCAGCAAAGCCACAGGTAGATTGGTGACCCAATGTGAAGTAGTTTCCTGGCAAAGTCTGGCTAGAATTTGCTTTAGGGTTCAGTTGGTTCTTTCTACCTTCCCTAAGGGTTGGGGTCCCCAGGAGCTATGAAGATGGTATTTAATTCCAAGCGCAGTCGATAGGCCCTGGGTTGTTTTCCTAGTAAAGGCTGGTCCATTGTCACTTTAGAGGGACTTAGTCCTAACCTGTGATGATTTCTTTTAGGATGGTCTTAGCCACCTTGTTTGCCATTTCCCTCCTAGTGGGAAACACTTCTACCCATCCAATAAAAGTATCTACCAATACTAAGAGGTGCTTATATCCTTGGCAAGATGGCGTATGGGTAAAATCTATTTCCCAGTCCTCCCCAGATCCCCACAGCAGGACAGGTGAGGTTATGGGAATAGGTTTGTTAAGCTTTCCGTTGTTGGGGTCATTAATTGCACATAGGGAACAACCTTTAGTAACCTCTTTAACTGTTTTTCCCAGGCCTTGGCCTTCAAAAATCCTTTTGGCTAAGCAGGTGAGGGCCTCTGTCCCTAGAGGAGTGGCTTGGTGGAGCCCATGAAGGACTTTCCACTGCACTGTTCCCGGCAGGTAGACTTGAGTTTCCTGAACTAGCCACCCACTAGCTTCTGGAGTGAACGGCAGGCTAGCTGCTTTAATTTGCTCATCTTGAGTGTACTCTGGAGCCTTGGGGAGTGAGACAGGGTCAGGGATGAGGGCCGGGAGGGAGGCTTGGGTGTGTGCTGTGGCTTTAGCTGCCGCTGCTCGGGCGTTCCCCCTAGCTATTGCAGACTCTGCGTGTTGGTGCCCTGGGCAATGTATAACTGCTATTTCTTGGGGCAACAAGACAGCTTCTAATAAAGTCAGGTCTTCTTGCCCGATGCTTAATAGGCGACCCATTGCTAATAAGCAAACCTTGTTTTTGCCATTCAGTGGAGTGGGCTTGGAGGACGAGGAAGGCATACTTGGAGTCTGTGTAAGATGTTAGCTCTTTTCCCAGCTGCCGGCATTAAGCCTCAGGTTAGGCCAATTAGCTCTGCCGCCTGCCTTCTGCCTCCTGCCGCCTGCCGCCTGCCTTCTGCCTTCCTTCTGGGCTGAGGTCCCAGGGGGAAGGGCCTGGGCTTTTATAGTTTCAAATTGAGAGACCACTGCCTGGCCGCCCCTTTTAATTCCTTCCCTGATAAAACTGCTTCCATCTGTGAACCGCTCAAAGTCTGGGTTTGCTCAAGGCTCATCTTTTAAATCTGGCCTGCTTGAGTAGTTTTGGTCAAGAGTTTCAAGGCAGGAGTTGAGGAAAGCCTCCTTAGAAAATGACCTTGGGCTTTCTTTTTCTGCCGGTAGCAGCGTGACTGGGTTGAGGGTTTGACATACTCTTAGCTGCACTTCCGGGGTCTCCAGTAATTGAGCCTGGTATTTCACTAACTGGCTTACTGTAAGGCATTGATGGCCTCTGGCTTCAGGTGCATCTTTCACGTGTGTGGGGTGAAGACTGTGAGAGGTGGCCCCAGGTTAATTTAGCGGCTTGCTCAATTACAAGGGCAGTTGCCCCCACTGCTCCCAGGCAAGGTGGCATCCCTTCACTGTGTTATCTAGGGGCTTGGAGAAATAAGCTACTGGTCGAGATGTCTCACCCAGTTTCTGGACTAGCACTCCTCGGTCCATAACCTTTCTCTCGGTTACGTACAGGATGAATGGCTTTTTAAAACAAGGGATTCCCAGTGCTGGGGGACTGGTTCGAGCACTTTTTAGAGTTTGGAAGGCAGTTTCCTGGCTTTGTCCCCAGTCTAGGGGTTGGGTATCTGCCCCGGCAGTGGCATCATATATTGGTCAGGCTATTTCACCAACTCTGGGTATCCACAATCTACGATAGCCTGCCATCCCTAGGAATGCCTGCAGCTGCTTCTTTGTCTGGGGCTGGGGAATACTTGTGATGGCCTGAACTCTTTCTGGGGACAGTGCTCTTTCTCCCAGCGTAAGAAGAAACCCTAAATAGGAAACTTTCTGCTGAGAGATGTGTGCCTTGGATACTGACACACTGTATCCCCTATCTGCTAGGAAATTAAGGACTAAAATGGTGATGGGATTAGAGATTTCCTTTGCCAGACTGCAAAGCAACAGGTCATCCACATATTTTAAGAGGGAGCTCAGAGGCAAGTGGAGATCAGCTAGGTCCTGAGCTAAGTCATTTCCAAAGATATGGGGCTGTCTCAGAACCCTTGTGGCAACATGGTCCATGTAAGCTGGACTGGAGGTTTAAAGTTGTACTCCTGCCATTTAAAAGCAAAAAGAACTGAAAGTCCGGGTGGAGTAGGATGCAGAAAAAGCCGTCTTTTAACTCTAGCACAATGAACCAAGCCGTGTCCTCTGGGACTTGATTTAGTAGGGTATAAGGGTTAGGCACCACTGGATGGATGGGAATTACAAAGTTATTAATTGCTCTTAAATCCTGAACTAACCTGTAGGTGCCATTCCACTTATTTACTGGGAGAATAGGGGTGATACAGGGGGACTGGCAGGGAATTAGGAGACCAATTTTTTTTATTTTTATTTTTTAAAGATTTATTTATTTACTTTATCCATTTTAAACACCCCCTTCCCCATTTTTGCTGTTTTTGTGTCCATTCGCTGGGCAATTCTCTGTGTCTGTTTCCTGCCATCTCTTCTCATCCTCCTCCTCCAGTAGACCTCCAATGTAGGAGAGAGGTGCTCTGCCTCCTGCACCACCTTGGTTCCTGATTTTCGGAGCATCTCGTCTTGTCTCTCCCCTGCATCTCTCTCCCGTTACGTCATCATCTTGCTGCATGGCTCCCGGGGCCTGGCGGCTCACCGGCACACAGAGCCTTGCAGCCCATGCGCCTTCTATATATATATTTTTTTGTTTGTTTGTTTTGTTTTGTTTTGTTTTGTTTTTTTACCAGGAGATCCTGGGGATAGAACCCAGGTCCCTCCATATGGCAGACGGACGCCCAACCATTTGAGCCACATCCACCCCCCAGGAGACCAATTTCTAAAAACTTTTCATCGTGGGTCTGAGCCCGTTCATTGCTGCTTCTTTTAGGGGATGCTGTTTTCTGTGGGGATATGGTAATTGGATATAATAGGAGATGGAACTGGGGTAACCTAGAGAGTTCATCCAGGTACCCCTGTTTCCCAGACTATAGGATTTACTTTACTACTTATTTCCTGAGGTGTAGCTGTTGACGTGGCATCTAGTTCCTTATTTAAAGTCATGGCCAAGCACAAGGCTCCACATTCTTCTTTTGAGCACAGGGCTGCAGACATCTTAGGGGTTTTATTTATTCCTACTGATTGGATGCATGTTCCCAGGGTATGAAATAAGTTCCATCCCAATAAGGGGGTAGGGCGTTCAGGGACAATTAAAAATGGATGGCTTACAATGAGGTCCCCTATTTGACAGAGGAGAGGCTCAGTAAAGGATCTAATATTAGATTTACCATCAACTCCCACTACTGGGCAGGTTTGGAGTGACAGGTCAGAGCTGAATAGGTGGCTCCCACATCAATTAAAAAATTAATATTCTTACCTGCCACATAAAAGTTCACCCAGGGCTCCTCCAGGTCGATGTTCCACGGTGTTGTCCAGGGAGCCACCTTTTGCCCTGGGCCCCGTCAGTCCTCCCCAGTTGTTGCCACATGGGTCTGCAGTCGTGCTCCACCACCTCCCCCTTGGGGTTTGGTGTTCTCGTCATCCCAGTGGCTTGTTTTCCCACATTGGGGACAGGGACCAGGAGACTCCCTGCAGGGCTGCAGTGATTCAGGGCAGTCTTTCTTCCAGTGGCCCAGCTCTCCACAGTTGGGGCAGGATCTTGATGCTTTAGAGCCTGAGCCAGGGTGGCCCCGAGGTGGCAGGCTGACACCCACGGCCACTGCTATAAGGTGAGCCTTCTGCCTGTCCCTCCTTACCTTTGTTTCCTCGGTGGCCTCGTCGCGGTTGTTGAAGATGGAAAAAGCTGTTTCTAAAAGAGAATTCATTGGGGTTTGGGGCCCTAGTGCTAGCTTTTGAAGCTTCCTTCTAATATCGGGAGTTGACTGGCCAATAAAATGGGCTGTTAACATAATTTGTCTCACTGGTGAATCTGGATTAACCTGGGTGTACTTTTTCATAGCCTTTGCTATCCTTCCTTGGAACAGGGCAGGGTTCTCCTTTCTTCCTGGGTTATTTCTTGCACTTTATTATAGGTAACAAGCTTGGTGACACATTTTCTCATTCCCTCTAGTAAACCTGCTACCACGTGGTCCCTTTTCCTTAGGTCTGCTTCTCCCATTTGGTAGTTCCAGTTAGGGTCAGTGGTTGGGACTGCTATGGCTCCCACAGCATGTTGCTGAGGCTGCTGGGCTGTCATTTCATCAACATGTCCCTGGGCTTCCTCCTCTGGGGTGCAAAAAGTAGCTAAGATCACATGCATATCACCCCATGTTAATTCAAAGGCTAGAGTTAGGTTTTGAAATTCTTCAGTGAATTTTGCTGTAATCTCTGAGAATCGCCCTAATTGTCTTTGCATTGAGCCAGATCTGTCAGGGAGAAGGGGGCATGGACTCTAACTGTCCCTGCATCGCCATTTGCTACCTCTCTTATTGAGTAGAGACCACTTTTGGGTTCCTTGGGAGGGTGGAAAGAAGCTCCACTCCTGGTAACTCCTGCTAGAGTAGCTCCAAGCGCATAGACCAGGGTGCAGAGGCCATGGGTGGAAGTGAGTCTACGGGGGCCTCGGGTTCAGGATCTGAGCTATAATGCAGGAGAGAACTGAGGAGGGGATCATCTAAGATGCCACCCTCCTCTTCAGGGTCTCTCTCTCTTGTTTCTTTCTCTTTAGGCTCCTTCTCTTTCCATGCTGGTGTTTTTTTCATTTTAGGTTCCCTCTTTTCTGGCTCCTTTTCCTCTAGCTCTTTTTTTTTCTTTCTATGGCTCTCTTTCTGAGGGTGGGTTCCCTTTCCCAACATAACACAACCTGCAAGACCTATTTAAACTTATATTCTGATATAGAGCCATGAAGAGTTGACAAATGGAATTTCTGACTGCTTCCCTTCCCTTTTACACAGAAGGTCTAGCTATAAGATAAGGTTATAATTTAAGGCGCCATTGGCAGGCCATTGCTGGCCATCCTCGAGACAGCGTTGTGGCCATGTGGTGTTACAGAAGGGAGATCAGTTTCTTTTTCTTCAACCCCTCAGGGGACAAGTATGCAACCAAGTGGGGAGTCTGCTGGAATGCTAGAGGCTGCGCCTATTCTAGGGAGAGATATGGGAGAAAGTTTGTCAGTCAAACTGACATCCCAGACCCAGCCTGACTGAACTTTTAGCATCCAAACCAAAGCGCCCAAGCTATTCAAGTCCTGGGGGACGTTTGGAGCGAGTTACCAAACCAAAGCATCCAAGCCTCTGAAGTCTTGGGAAACGTTTGGGACCCTCCAAACCAAAGAGTCCAAGTTGCTTAAGTCTTAGGGGGACGTTTAGAGTTGCTGCTCTGGGTTCTGGCATCCTGAGAATTGCAGAGCCCTTGCCACCAGACACCCCTGGGGTGACCTAGACTTGGGAGATGCCCAGACCTAGGTTCCAGACCGAAGCCACCAAGCTGAACCGTTTCCCTAGACAAGGGGCTGACTTGAGTCCTTTTGTCTCTCATGGCCTTGAGGTGTTTAGAGAGGGGCCTGGGAAAAATATTAATAAGTTTCCACAGGACCAAGGATTGAAGATCTGGGACCTGATTGAGAGCCCTCCTGAGGGACAGGGGTTGTCCAGACCATATATCCAGGAGCCAAAGGGAAAAGGCCTGATATCAGGGGAACCAAGTTTTCCCCCAGCAGACAAGGTAATGGAGGAGGAGGGATCATAAGGCTTCTAGGCTATTAGGTAGGGGACAGATAACTGGGCGTGGCCATTAATGGGGGTCTTTTAGGGTGCCAGACTGGGACTGTTCACAAACACTTTTTCCCTTGGGTGAATGGCAAAAGCAGACCCAGCAAGCCTGAGTAAAATTTCCTGGTGGCTGGAGGAGGCTCCATAAGAGGCAATAGTCCTGCTCTGACTGGAGACATAAGGAGAGAACAGGGAAGTCCCTGAGGATGTAGAAAAAGGAGTGGAAAAAGAGGAAGTGTTGTATCTGGTTGTTCATAGATAGGGAGGAGGTAATCAGAATTAGAGAGCAGTTTAGGACCAGACAGATCTGCTGGACTTCCATGCTCCCATTGGACTTAGGAGATGTCCCCAGTCAGGTTTCAAGGGCAGTGTCGCTTGCCACCCAGAGCCTCCTTGGATCTGCATGGCATAGGGGCTAGCCTCTACTACCTTTGGAGAGGGAGCCAAAGGACTCCTGGGTAAACCAAGATTATGTCTTTTGGGAGCAGGGCTG
The DNA here is from genome assembly GCA_029593785.1 of Cabassous unicinctus. Lineage (NCBI taxonomy): Eukaryota > Metazoa > Chordata > Mammalia > Cingulata > Chlamyphoridae > Cabassous > Cabassous unicinctus. The sequence goes on along the minus strand of JAQZBX010040664.1, from coordinate 7,324 downwards.
GAGACCCATATGGAAATGGAGACTGACATATATATGGACAGACACATGCCCACATCCTCCACCCGACAGACACAAATAGACAGACTTTGATTAGAAGTCAAAAACTTACCAGTCTCATCAGATGGAGGAAAGGGTTACCAGAGATGATTTTCCCCTGGCTGGCTCACCAGAAAAAAAATGTAGCCAGCGCTGATTTCTAGGTTCTTGGTTACATCATAAGAAAGAATTCAGAGATGTGCCACAGTTATGAGAAAGTTAGAAAAATAATTTATTATATGGAAAGTATACTCATCAAGATATGTAGGCAGGCATTCTCAAGAAAGAGACACTCCCCTTTCCTGGAGCTTCTGGTTTTATTGGCTATCATTGAGGTTAGGGTTTACACTGACTGCAGTATTTAGGACAAAGCAGGAGAACTTCACTGGATGGTTTGAGTTTTAGGGGTTGGTGTCCAGTGGTAATTGGCTCCTGGCTATTGATCTTGAGCCTCCTGGAATTTGCTACATGTGGGGGTCATGAAAATAGGTGGGAAGTATGGGAATATTCTGTTTTTCTCCTGCTTTCTGCTGGGTGAACATTGCAAGCTGCCTTCCCATGACTTGTTTGTGCTGTCAGCAGGCGCACACTGCCAGTGTTGTTTCCACAGCTGATTGGTGAATGGTATAGACTGCATCCCCATCACATCAGCAGGCATAGACTATAACTTATTTGTGCATGTCAGCAGGTGCCAGCTGTCTTCTGATAACCTGCCTACATGAGTCCAGCAGGATGCTGCTTTAGTTTTTTGTGTTTGTTTTGTTTTGTTTTTTTTTTGGGGGGGGGGGTTGTGTAGAAATTTATTAGGTTTTCTGCCTCTCCTCCTTAGGTCCCTATTCTAACCTGCCTCAATAGGATCTTTGAAGATGTTATTAGTTAAGGTATACCCAAACTGAATAAGGATGGGCCTTAATCCAATATGGATGCAGTCCTTATAAGCAAAGGAAATTGGACCCAGACCAGAGAAGTCATAGGGAGCAGTCAAAAGCTGGAAGCCTGTGGAACCTGCAAGAGAGAGGAAAGGGTGATGCCATGTGCGTTGCCATGTGACAGAAAACCAAGGGACCCCAAATATTGCTGATCAGCCAGAAAATACTGAAACTGCCCCAAAATATTAGCTACTTTTTAACTCCTTCTCAGCTTCTCCTTTTAAGTTTGTTTTGCAGGCTGTCATAACCTGAGCATGTGCAGAAACCCAGAATGGAGTCCTTAGATGATTTCCAAGACCCCAGGAAAATCCAAATGAGAGGTCCCTCAAAAAGGAAAATCTAGTGGAAAGCCTGTGCTACATATTTGGAGAAATCTATGCCTGGCCAATCAAACCACACCAACTCCCACCCCCATCCCCATAAAATCTTTATTAGCCTTCAAGTCAAGGAGACAGATTTGCCTCCTGTCTCCTTGCTGCTTGACCTCGTTATAAACCTCTTTCTTTTCTGAAAATCCTGATGTCATAGAATTGGCTCCTGTGTACATCAAGCACGGAGCCCTAGCTCAGTAACAACACCAACCCTGGGAAGAAGCATGCCTTCCAGCCTCTGAAACAATGGGCAAATAATTTCCTGTTGTTATGGTATTTGTTTACCATATTGTATGGTATTTGTTTTAGCAGCCATACAGTGGAACCTAATTAATTTAATTAGGGGTCCAACTTACTTCTTTTGCTGTGGCTGTCCAGTTGTCCCAGCACCATTTACTGAAAGATAATTCTTTCCTCATTGAACTGTCTTGGCATCCTTGCTGAAAATCAATTGACTTTAAATGTTAGGGACAAGGACAGTTTTTATAATGGACTCTTAGTATGTTGGTTAAGTTTATATGTCAATTTGTTCAGGTTATGTTGTCCAATTATTTGGTCAAGAAAGCACTAGCCTGATTGTTACTATAAGGGTATTTCATGGATTTAAAGCATCACTAAGTTGGTTGCATCTATGGCTGATTACATCTACAATCAACTGAGGAGACTGCCTCCAACAATGAGAGAAGACTCATCAAATTAGTTGAAGGCCTTAAAAGGAGAAGGGATAATTTCAGCCGTCAGAAGGGAGAATTTCCATCTCTACTTCATCCAGCCACCTTCTCATGGGAAAGTCATTGAAAGCCTTCATTGCAGTCCCAGCTTGTGGCCTGCTCTATGGAATTTGGACTTGCCCACTCCCGCAGTCATGTGAGACAATTCCTGTTTTAAAAATCTCATAATATTATATATATATATATATCCTGAGTGATTCTGTTCTCCTAGATAACCCTGACTAATACAAATTTTTGTACCAAGAGTGGGGTGGTTCTTGAGAAATTGAATCTTAAGGATGAGATTTCTGAGTTGGTTCTGGGGTTTTAGGATTGGTTCTCTGACCTGATTAGATTCAGAGGCACTAATGACTCTGTTTCCAACAATCAAGATGGTACTGATTATCCATGACATGAGTTGGCAATAGAGATACATAAATTATCACCACTGAATATGGTTACTCAAATGCTTATAAGAGGCAAGGTTCTGGGTGAGAGTGTTTTTGACACCTTAACACAGTTTTGTGGAGTTAAGTATAAGTACATTGGCTGGTTGTTCCTAAATATATTCATACAGTTGTTAAAGAAAGTAATGAACTCAAGCCTTCAAATTCCAAACTTAAGTACCACATAAAAGACATGAAGATTTCTATGTGTGCCTTGAAAGAAAATCTTATTTTGTGTGGCTACAGACTTGAGATTTTTGGATAACCAGACCCAGAGTTTGTTGTACAAGAGGCTGAATTACAATGTAAATTGAATTCCCAACCTCACAAGGTGTTTGCTGTTAAAGTGAGGGCATTGATTAGAAAGGAATGGGATCCTGAAAATTGGAATTGGGATATTTGGGTTGATAGTAATAATTGTGGGGACACTGAAACCTATATTCTGCTGAGTTTTGCCAGATAAGTATGCAATGGCCAGCCCTGAGGAATCAGCCACCCAATTTCCAATCTGTCCTGAGGAATCACCCATCCAGCCTCCATGTGAAGAGATTAACCCTGCTGTGCCTAATAAACCTATAACCACCTCCCCTGAGGAAACATCCCTCACAACTCTGTCTAAAGAGATTAATCCTGTTTCACCAGAAGAAGTGTCAATGAAATGTCCTGAGGTAGTTGACTTATGAGACACTTAAAAATTGTTCTCATGACCCACTCCTCTTTTCTTCAAGACCTATAACTAGACTGAAGTCCCAACATGCCCCAAAAGGTGAGATACAAAGAATGACCCATTAGAAGGTAAACTGCATTCTAAAAGAACTGCATGGTTTTTCCAATTTACATAGACAGAAATCAAGCAAATATGTATGGGAATGAACATTAAGGTGTAGGATAATGGTGGAAGGAAAATAAAGTTGGATCAGGCTGAATTTATTGATATGGGCCCACTAAGCAAATATTCTGGATTCAATGTTGAAGCTTGAGGGGTTAGAAAGAGCTATAACATTTGTTCAGGTTGTTTGCTGCAGCATGGACCAAAAGATTACCTATATTACCTGAGGTCAAAATACTGGAACTGCCCTGGTATGATGTAGATGAGAGAACCCAAAGACAGAGAGATTGGAATGTTAGAGTGGATTTATCTTTAAGACCTGCTCACCCACCCCAGGAATGTCCAGAGGACACACTTTTCACCAGAACTGTGAGGAATAAATTTGTGAGAGCAGCTCCATTATCCTTGAAGAGCTCGGTGATTGCTCTTCTCTGCAGGTCAGATATTACTGTGGGAACTGCTGCCACTGAACTTGGATCCTTAAACAAAATGGGGATGATAGGATCCCAGGTGGGCAGGAGCATAATGGCAGTACTTAATTGCCATAGACAATGTGGGCGTGGCTACCATAGTAACAATCAGGCTAGTGCTTGCTTGACCAAACGATGGGACACCATGACCTGAGCAAGCTGACACATGAACTTAATCATCACAGTCCACACCTTGTGAACTTGACACCCTTACACATCTCCTTAAATCATACTTAATCTCTAAATAAAAGGAATAAGTCATATTTTCTCCTAACAATACTCAACTGTCCTGTGTACAACCAGAAATACCTAACTTTTCCCAGAAGAGGTTGCTAGACCTTGGGTAATAGTGACTGTTAAACTTGATATCCTATAATTTAAATACTGCAACATGAAGTTAATACAACTTATGTTGTATGATAAGGAAATAAGATAAGGAAGAAAAATATATTTCTCTATGTACATGTACAAACATACTCATAACAAAACAAGGAAAAATATCCATAACCATTACTGTCCTCATTTCTGTACTTGGTCATGTGGTTGTATAGTCAGTGCTGATTTCTAGGTTCTTGGTTACACCATAAGAAAGAAATCAGAGATGCACCACAGTTATAAGAAAATTAGAAAAATAATTTATTATAGGGAAAGTACACCCATAAAGAGACATAGGCAGACGTTCTCAAGAAAGAGCTGCTCCCCTTTCCAGAGGCTTCTGGTTTTAATGGCTATCATGGGGTTAGGGTTTATGCCAATTGGAGCATTTAGGACAAAGTGGGAGAACTTCATTGGGTGGTTTTAAGTTTTAGGAGTTGGTGTCCAGTGGTAAGTACCTCCTGCACTTGAGCCCTGCTGGAATTTGCTACATTTGGGTCTCATGAAAATAGGTGGGGAGTGTGGGAACATCCTGTTTTTCTCCTGCTTTCTGTTGGGTGGACATTGCAAGCTGCTTTCCCATGACTTGTTTGTGCAGTCAGCAGGTGCACATTGCCAGTGTTGTTTCTGCAGCCAATGAGTGAATGGTATAAACTGCATTCCCATAACATCAGCAGGCATATGCTATAATTTATTTGTGCACATCAGCAGGTGCCAGCTGCTTTCTAATACCCTGCCTACATTAGTCCAGCAGGATGCTGCTTTAGTTTTTGTTTCTGTTTTTGTTTTGGGGGGGGAGTTGTTGTTTGTGTAGAAATTAGGTTTTCTGCCTTTCCTCCTTAGGTCCCTATTCTATCTTGCCTCAGTACTATCATCTTCCACTACCCATTCTATATTTTTTTACCCTCAGCAAGCACCTCGGCTGGCCATGGTTCTTTGCCTGGTGGGGTGACCCAAACCTTCATTCCTGAAGTTTTTGGGCCATTAGTAGTCTTGCCTGGATTGGGTTGCTACAGTTTTCCATTGAATTTAATCATAGGGTATGGTAGTACTAAGAGACACCCTGGGGTATCTCCTGTATTTTGCACAAACTCTTCTTTACCTCTGTTGTGTAATAGCCATCCTATTTCCCCTGGATAAACAAGATCAATCACTGCAACCATTACAGCAATTATCTTCTTTGCCCATTGATTCAGAGGCATACAGAGCCCAAAGTGACCAGAAAGTAGTCTTAACTTCCAGTCCAATGGAATCATTATTGTGTCTCCTGATGGGAGCATTTCTCCTTGAAATTAAGACCAGCAAGGCTTAAGGTTGCAGGGATAGGAAGCAAATTTTTTTCTAGTGGATCACTAGGTATGGCAGTTTGATATTATTTATGAATTCCAAAAAAGATATTATGTTGGTAAACTAAGCTGTTCCTCTGGGCATGAAAACTTTTGATTGATTTAAATTCAAAGGCTTTACATTTACTTGATTAAATTAAGGTTAGGGCTTTGATTCGACCATGTCATTAGGGTGTGCAGGGTTGAGTACCCACCCCCTTGGTGGGCTATATAAACGTACACTCACTCAAGGAGAACACAGAAGTAGATACATAGAAAAAGAGAGACAGCTCCACAGACACGGCAGAGGCCCAGGGAAGAGAGATGAACCATTTGCCATATTAGTTTATAGCTGACCTTGTGACGAAAACAGAGCAGCTGAGCCTGGAAAGAAGTGAGGCCCAGGAAGAGAGACAAGCCCTATGCCAGCCTACAGCTGAGATCAGAAGAAGCTGGACCCACAGAGCCTTAAAAGGAAAGAGGAAGACTGAACCCTCACAGATGTTGCCCACCATTTTGCTTCAACACGTGGCAACAAACTTTGATGAGGAACTAACCTTAAGTTGAATTCTTTAGGGCCTTGTAACTATAAGCTTTTATCCCAAATAAATACCATTTATAAAAGCTGACAGATTTCTGGTACTTTGCATCATTACCCCTTTTGGCTGATTAGTACACTAGGAGTTATAGTAAGTGGTGCCACTCCCATTTCTACCACTTGATTCCTAGATCCATAATCCTTGCTATGGGAGAAACAGCACCATAGAGTGATTGCTGATTTAGAGCATACACAGCTTCCTGGAGAACATTGCCCCGGCCCTGCAAGATATTGCCAACAAGTTGGTGCCATATTTGAGTCTTCAAAAGGCCAGTCCACCATTCTATCAATCCAGCTGCTTCAAGATTATGGGAAACATAGTAAGACCAGTGAATTCCATGAGCATGTGCCCATTCCTACACTTCATGTGCCGTGAAGTGGGTTCCTTGATCAGAAGCAATACTGCATGGAATACCATGACAATGGATAAGGCGTTCTGTAAGTCCGTGGATGGTAGTTTTGGCAGAAGCATTGTGTACAGGAAAGGCAAAAAAAAAAAAAAAAAAAACCATATTGGCATATGTGTCTATTCCAGTTAGAACAAAATGCTACCCCTTCCATGATGGAAATGGTCCAATGTAATAAACTTGCCACCAGATAGCAGGATAATCACCTCGGTGAACAGTGCCATATCAGAGACTGAGTATTAGTCTCTCCTGCTGTAACCAGGCTAGACTTGGTGAGTGGAAGTCCATGTTGCTAAGCCCATGCATAACCTCCATTCTTACCACCATGGCTACTTTGTACATGAATGCCCATTGGGCAATGAGTGGAGTGGCTGTAAAAGAGGCTGACTGGTATCCACAGAATGGTTCATCCTATCCAGTTGATTATTAAAATCACCATCTGATGAACATTCACATGAGACACAAATATCCTGACATGCAAATGCCTTTACCAAAAAGTATAGAGTAGTTGCTACTTCTTGCTCACTAGGTCTAATCAACATGATATCATCAATATGATGGTCACCAGTGTGATGTCTTGTGGGAGGAAGAAATGATGAAGGACCCTATGGACTAGATTATGAGATAGGGCTGGGGAGTTGATATACCTCTGAGATAGCACAGCGAAGAAGTCTTGCTGGCATTGCTATCTGAAAGCAAACTGTTTCTTTACTCACAGAAATTGTTCCTTTTAAAGATATTTTTGGCTATTAAGGGCCCCTCACCCTTCCAAATAAATTAGATAATTGGCTTTTCCATTCTGCAAAAAAGGCTGTTGGGTTTTTTTTT